>VXBA01004277.1:576428-727007 GCA_013399895.1 Serilophus lunatus
CCAGCCCAAACCCCGGCCAGCCGTACCAGCCCGTGACATTCCTCACATTAAAGAAGTTTTACCAGAAATGACTCGCTGCCGCTCCCCGCCTGCTCCAAACGCATCTCGCTGGTGCCCTCTGCGGGCTGCGGACTGAGGTTTCCAGGGATTCTATCTCAGCTAAAGCTTATTCCCTGGTTTGCAGTAAATGCCAGGACAAGGTTGGGGAGCGGGAAGCGGGGCTGAGAAGGTGAAAGCGCCTGGAAAGCTGCAAATCCTCACTCTCCCTTTTCTTCTGAAACTGAACAGCTGCGCCGGATTCGAGCACTTGCTGCGGGAGGTCGTGAAACTCCGTCACCACTTAGTATCTGAACTGTCACGGTCCAAGGGATAACTGGGTTTTCTCCTTTTACTGAGGCTGCACATCTTCCCCAGGCAGCTCGTGTGCGTGGTGTTTGATATGGGGACCAGAGCCCAGTTTCTAGGGTTACTATCTGAAACGGGGCTTTGAGCAAGACATCGGCTTAGCAAGAACATAAATGTTTTCTTTAAGAATCTGAGAGATTTCTCAAGGCCTTGTGCGTCTTTCCCTTGATCCTTACAGATGTTGTAGATTAGGATCAAATGTAAGCGTTGCCTTTACCCTAGCAGTTGGACTTTTCTGCTGATTCTGGTCTGTGGAGATTTGCAGAGTTTTATCGCTACAGAAAATATGCATTGCAGAAATTTTTTTCTTTAGCCTGTGTGTATTTTTTTTTTCAAAAGCAAGAAAAGATGCATCAGTCACATGTTTAAATGGAAACTGTGTTTCTGAGCCAAAACTTTGATGCTTTTTAATTATTTTTTCCCATACAGCACAGCACTGGAACATTTTTCTTTTAAGTTGCGTGTCATGCTATTTTCCTAATCACTGACTTGCCATGTGGTAAACATAGACTTTAAGGGGAAGAGTTTGTGTACTCTTTCAGACTAGTCAGCTTTCCCCTGAGATACCAAAGCACTGTGTCCAGTTTTCCTTCAAGGAGAATTTCAACATGAGACGGCCATCAGGAGCCTTCTGTTTATTCCAAGATATATCTCATATACCCTATACTTGATAGCTGAGTAGTTGTTAAAGGTGCTCTACGTGTTTTCTTAGTTGCTTTGTTTCTGGGTTTGATTTTTATTTTTTTTTCCCCCCCCAGCCATTTTACTCATTTCTCAACTGGTTTCTGGTGCCCCTCAGCACTTAGTTACAGATGTAAATGAAGGACCGGAGGGGAGCGAAGACACAACAGGGTGTGGTACAGAAACTCCTCCTTAATGTGGAGAAGGGAACCATGAAGCCAAAGCTTGATATGTTCCCGTGTTGTCTGTGTGCTAAGTTGTGAGCTGCTAACATAGTCTGTCCCTACCCGTTGCAGGACTCGCTGGAACCTCCCTTGACTGTGGATCTGAGGAGGCTTCCATTCAACCCCTTATTTTTAAGATAGAGCAGACACTGACCTCAGTTCTTGGCACTCTTAATAACAGGACTCTTTCTGTTTACTGTTTAGTTGTTGGGGTTTTTAATGATACCTTCATCTGTGTGTTGCTTGGGTCAGGAGGCGGGTGGTGGCTTCGTGGCTGAGCGCGTGCTGCGAGCGTAGCCCTGCAATCCCGCTATCGCCACATCTTTTCTGTAGTGCTGTGAATTCCTTGTACATAGGAACCGAGAGCTGGCAGAGAGATGCCTTCAGGAGCCTCTCGTGGGTAAGAAGACGAGCTGCACGTGTCCTGGGAAAGGAAAGAGCAAGAGGGGTTGTGGAAAGAGGAGGAATGGAGAGGCTGGCAGGGGGGGCTCAAGCTCTTTGAGACAAGGAGGGATGAGGAGAGCAAAGCTGGCGCTGCAACTCAGGAGAAGGTCTGGCATTCCAATATGGGGAGGCCAGTGCTCAAAAGGGTTGTGCAGGGAAGGTGGCAGGGAATTCAGAGCCTGCCACTGTAGCCGGCAGCATCCCAGGAGTCAGAGCTGATGGCCGCTGGGCAGAACATGCAGGGCCAGCAGCATTTTGGCACAGGAAGGCTGATCCAGTGCAGTGTCCTAGCAGGGAAAGCGAGGTATGTGAGAGAAGCCTGACCAGTAATGCTCGTAAAACCTGGCAGTAGTCTGAACACCCTGTAACTGAAGACTCAGCCTGCCGCAGCAGTGTGTCTCTTAATTAGTTATCCAGGAAAAATACTGCCTTTAGAAAGTATTTCAGAATACAGATTTGGGGGATTTTTTTTTTCTTTCTAAGATATTTTGAGTTATTAGAAAGGAAGCTAGTGACAGAGATGGAGCATGGCACAGAGAAGAACTGGTCTCTTCCCCAGGTCTGCAAGCAAGCAGCATGGGGCTGCAGAGGGTTGTGGCTGAACTGAGCAGCTCCCCTTTGCTGTCCAGGTGACTCCACTAACGTTAGAGAAGGATCCTGAATTGAATATGAGAGTGATTGGAAGTAGAACACTCACTTTACCAATAACTTGGAGCCTGATATTTGTCAAATGCTTGTAATTTATGTGGCTGATTTGGTGGTGGATCTGACTCTCCCAACCTCTGTCAGGGTTTTTTAGAATGTTGTTGGGTGTTGTAGGCAAAGGTTTACTCTGGAATGCAAATGGTGTCTGTATAGCAAAGCACAAGAAGATCTCTGAATGTTTTGCAGCCACAGCTTTCTAGTGTCCCTGCAAGGAAAACAGGACTTTTCTTCTCTGCTTTTTTGGATACAGAAGGGATAGTGACACGGGTAGGCAAAGGTTGTGGTAGAAGCCACGTGTGGAGCTGGAAGCAGGGCTCACATCCCGAGTTGAGCTTGCGGTTCAACTAGTTTTGCACTTCCTCCCTTGTGTGAGGTTAAGGTCCCTTTGTGTTCTGGTTGTGAAGGCACCAGGGCACCCTCTCCTGTGCCATGTGATCACGGCTTACACCAGGCAGAGCAAAGGGGGGGATTTGCACCCGTAAATTCTGATGCAGTGTTGACAGTTTGCAGCTTTGGGCCTCTGTAATTAACTGGGAGAGGTGGTGTGCCCTCTGAAATGTGGGGTGAGCTGAAACTGTGTTGGACTCAAGATCCAAGTGAATCTCTGAGGTTCTGTTGAGGGTTTTGCCCAGATCTTGGTGCCAGTGTCAGCTCTCTGTGTAGTTTCCCCACCTGCTCAACTTGACTCACTCCTTCCTTCTCTCATCCTTTCTTGCTAGACGTTGAGCTGTCCAAAGCTGTGAGTCGGCAGTTGTCAGTATTCAGACTGGATCTCCTGGTCTTCAGGCGTTGGCAGCTGGCTAATGTTGGCCCAAAGTGCTGTAGCTATCAGAATGTGAAATACTATTTGCAGTAGCCTTGGTTTAACAAAGCACTCAGGGTGCTTGACTAGGCACACCCTGAAAAGGAAATCTGTGTTAAAGTGCTGTCCCTTATCTGGGACGCTTACCTGAGCTGAGGTCAGGCTGATGCAAGGGCTCTTGCTTCTCTGGGAAGTTAGTATGGAATAATTTCAAGGCTTAAAAATCGGTGGTGGTGATGGCTGGGGTCCTTCGAGCCCTATCCCTTGCACAGTGGTTGCTGGAGCAAGGCATGTCTGTCTGTTAATCCCTGTCTAACCATTGAAAGCCTCCTGAAGGAGCTCTGCATAGACAAAAGCATTCTTTCTCCCCTTCTTTCCCCTCCGGGGACAAGCGATTGTTTTCCTTGCAATTTAGTGCCAGCATATTATCCAGATGGATTTACCTCTGTCTGAAACAAGGTGTACATGTATTTTGGAGGCGATCATTACCTGCTGCCTTGGTTTTACTGCTGCCTTGTTTTGTCTAGACAGTGCAGAGAGCTGCAGGGAACTTGTCCGATCTGAATCCTAAGACGTATTTTATAGGCTGCTATTAAAATACATATCCTTACACGTAACCATCCCAGGGTTGGGTTTCTCACCCTGCGTGTGTGGCAAGTGCAGAACCACTGCAGAAAAAGCAGTCTGCTGTACCAAACCCTCCATGGACCAAGCCCAGATTTCAGGGTAGTCCTTTGGTTGAAGGCTTTTATCTACTTGGTAGTGGCATTTCAAAACTGAAGTTTCTCTTCCTTTTCTTTGGGCTCACAGAGAAGTGTTTCTCTAGAAACTCCTTAATTCCCCTTTTGCTCCCCAACGGAAGGAGCGGTGGGCACGGGCAGGAGGTGGCAGCGGTGGGGACACTGCCAGGGAGGGGATGCTGGGGTAGGGGATGCTGGGGATGTTTGTGGGGGAAGAGGAAGGGGGCTGGGAAAGGGCAGGGCTCCTCTGGAGGGAGAGCACCTGAGCCCCGTGCCTTCCTCAGGGGGCTGCGGCAGTTAGGGGCAGACTGAGATGTTGCAGAGGCACCAGCTGCTGGTGCTTTTGGTTCAGGTGCTGCTTCACTGGTGCCACTCCCGAGGGCCTAGCTGGTTTCAGAGTAACCACTTATGTTCTGCTTTCATTGACGATTTCTTCCCTTCTTTGTCTCTCTTCTCTTCTGCCTTTCCTCCTAGAAATTTCGAGTAGATATGCCAGGATCAGGCAGTGCTTTTATCCCTACGATCAACGCCATCACAACCAGCCAAGACCTGCAGTGGATGGTCCAGCCCACCGTCATCACCTCCATGTCAAGCCCTTACTCTCGTTCGCACCCCTACAGCCACCCGCTGCCCCCGCTGTCTTCAGTGGCTGGACACACAGCCCTTCAGCGTCCCGGTGTCATCAAAACCATCGGGACCACAGTGGGACGGAGACGAAGAGACGAGCAGGTAACCGCAGTGGGGTGAGCAGTTGGGAGTGCCTTGGAAACAGGTGTACAGAGATTCTCCCCGGCTCCCTCTCAGGATCAGCCAGCATCCCACAGGGGAGCACTGAGGTCTGTCCCTGGCTCTGTGCAAGTGATGGGGTTTCTTAGAGTGACATAGGGTGTAAAGTGGAGGCCGACTTTTATTGCTGCTTCCTCATCCTATGGTGAGATTTACCCAATCTTCATCAGGTGCTTTGCACCACCAGGCCACATTGCGGCTCGGTTTCAAAAGCAGGTGAAACTCTGAAGTCGAGCCCTGGGTTTCAATTTGAGTGTCTCCGCTGCTCCAGGCAGAAGGAAACCTCCAAACAAGAAGGGGAGCTTTCATGTAGGTCCTTTACAAATCTGATACCCAAATTACATCAGCTAGGTTTTTCTGTCTGCTCTGTGGCAGCTAGCACTGCTCCAGTCTCAATTTGTGCGACGCCCCAGTACCAGCCAGCATCGTGCAGGGAGGCACAGCCTCTCTAGAGCACTTCAGCTCTAGCAGCATGAGCCTTCTGGATGTCTAAATCCACCTTCCCACTACAAACGTGCAATTCCTTTTGCAGCAGTGAGGTGCAGATCCTCTAAGAGATTTTTCTGCTCCAAACCTGGCGGCATTTTCATAACTAGGATGAGGTGGCTTGTACCGTTGCTGCCCTGTGCTCAGCCTCCTGATGGGATTATCAAGCTGGCACCCTGGATCTGCAGGGTAGTGGACTAGATGCAGGCCTCTCATCTTTCAGTCCTGTCAATCTCTAGTTAGGGAAAAACAGCCTTCTCCAGGCTGTCTGGTGAAATCAGCCTAGCCTGTGAATATCTTTTTTTTTTTTTTTTTTTTTAAATACTTGAATAAACTCGATCTCCTCAAATTGTTCCCGAGCAGCAGTTGTGTGGGTCACTGCAGAACAGTGTAATGACACACACTGCACACCCTCCATACACGAGCACAGGCCATTGCATGAGGCCTGTTTCTAATAAGACTCACCAGCCCTACTTTTGTTTCCACGTCATCTGTTTTGATTCACAGTCTGATTATTTTGCGTGGAGTTGCTGTCTGGTTTAGACCTAAGAGGTTGGAGTCAGAGTTTCGCAGTACCTCTGTGTGGGGAGCTGGTATGGGTGAGCTGAGGACCCGTTTTTGAGAGGAAGAATGGGGCAGCCGTGGTGCTTCGGGTACGTGCCAGCCCTTTCCACCAGCTGGAGCTACTTCCCAGTTTCCTGCGTGCAGGGCTGGTGTCCAAAAGCAAGGATGGTCTCACGAGAACTGGAGGAATAATTAGCAACAACTAATTTGTTTGACAAATGCTGCCTCTGTGTTCACAAATTGGCCGTGAAGAGATCACCATATTCTCTGCTTTATTTGTTGTTCAGAGTTATTTGCTGAAGGATGCCTGCCAAGCAATTCCTGGCCTGTGGCTTGTTTGCAAGCCGTTCATTGTAGGTCATTCAAAGCCAAGTCCTTTTGATTAGACACGTGCTAAGGCAGTACCCAGGCGCTTTACCGTGGCTCTCTGGCTCAGGTTTCCACGGTTGGTGCTTTGAACACCACATCAGAGTGCCTTTTTGGAAAATATTGTGTAACGCTTTATGAAAAGAGCCTGTTTTGATGGATGTTCCCAACAGTGAATGCACGTATTGGGCTTGGACAAGCTATGGATAACACGTACAGCAGGGACACAAAGAGTGCCAAATCCAACTGCTTGCAACCAAATCGATGAACCACTGACAGAATATTCCTTTTTATACCTGGTAAAACATTAAGAGTGTCCAAATTAAGGGCTTCAGCCCTGTCTGTGTGATTTTTTATTTTTTTTTTGTGAGGCAGAGCCTCCAAAATAGATAATTTTTAAAATGATTGGGTGCCCTGTGAGGACAAGTTTTGCTCTCAGCATAGTTCAATGAGATCTTTGGTTCTAAAGCATGAAAGAGCTCTTGAAAACTGTATGCAGAGGCCTCAGGTCAGCATTGCTTCTGTGTGTGTGCTTAAAGCTGTACTGTAGGTGTGTACAGATACATTTTTACCCTGGACGCATCTGGGCTGGAAAGTGAGTGGGCAGAGCTGTAGCTGGGAGAGAGTGGTGCCTGCAGGGGCCCCTTACTGGGGGGAATATGCTGCCCAGCAGAATGGAGGTATCCTCCACCCTATGATGGAGCACGGCAATGTGCTGAGGGAAAAGCTTTTGGGCTGAAATCATGTCCTGCGGTCCTAGAAGTGCTTGTGTTGCGCAGTGAGCATCCAGGGCTTCTTCGCATTATGCGCAGGTGAAATCTCAGGCACCGGGAGAAAGCAGAAATGAGCGAGCTGAACGCCCAGAGGCTGAAGTAAGTTCACTGAAACTGCAAACATCAAAATTAAGGAGATAGTGCAAGCCAAAACAAACCAGACTGATATTAGAGTAAAACTAACAATAAAAAGATAGTAAAAGGGTGAATATCTCATTTGAGATGTTGACAGTCCATGAAGGTATTAGAACTGAAAGCTTCTAGGAGGAGGTGTTTCTCGCCATTTTCTGCTGGCGCTGTGTGAGATCTGACATGTGCTTTACAGAGTGTTTTACTTTTTGTTTGCAGTCACCAGCCCAGAGCCCGTGCAGCACACGCCACTTTGGTGAGGCTGAAGTCTAGGGCACAAGGTTGGTCTGCAGTGGAGAAGGATGCACAGCTGAGCATGTGCCTTGAATCCCCATGGTGTTTGTACCAGCTCCTGCACACTGTGTGCTGCAGCGGAAAACTGGGGCATGCTCACCCTCTCCATGCACAGCTGTACTGGCTCCCCAGCCTTGGCAGTGGTGCAAACCTATCTGCTGCTGCTAGGATTTGTAAAACCTTGTCTCAAATCCCAAAAGCTAGGCATAACTTGACCAGGTCTTGTGGGCTCCTGCTCACTTCCTCTGGTTTCGCAAGAGTGTAGCTGGGTGGATTCCTATGGAATTGCTCCTGATTTACATCAGTGAGGATGTCAGCTAGCCTCACAAAGCCCTTGATATCACTGGAGCCTTGCCTGCTGCTGCAAGAAGCAATGTGTTATCTAGCTGAGTGCTCAAAAATCTGAGGTCAGATTTTTGGGTGGTATAAATCATTGTTGCTTCATGGACTTCATGGGAGCTCTGCTGATTTCCCTGTCTCCCCCTCTACCCCATCCCCGACCTTCAAGAGAACAACTATTGTTGTGTGGGAAGCAGCAGATATTTTCTTTCAAGAAAGAGGCACTTACAACATTGTGCTCTGGTTTTGCTTAACATACCACCCAAGTTGTGAAACAATCAGAGCATCTTTTATCTGTTTGGCCTTGGTGCAGATTCACTGTCCTCTTACACAATCTTCTCCCTGTGCCCTGCTCCATCTTCTCCTCACCCTTCTGCTAAGACGTGGTGCAGGCAGAGATAATGTGTGCTTTCATCTTCTGCTGACATCAGTGAAGAGGAGGAGTGCTCAGCATCCCGCTGGATCAGGCCTTTTTCCCTTGCATTGTGGTTAAATCCTCACAAACTTAAAGGAATGCCTTCCTCAGATCTGATTGTGAATTTTCTTGGCACTTGCCCACAGCTGTCACCTGAGGAAGAAGAGAAGCGAAGGATCCGGAGAGAGAGGAACAAATTGGCAGCCGCTAAGTGTCGTAACAGGCGTCGAGAGCTCACAGAGAAACTCCAGGCGGTACGTGCTCTGCATGAATTTCTCCTTCCTTGTCACCCGCCCTTTGGACCAGCTCAAAGGGCAGTGCTCTTCCTCTGCTAGCATGTTCAGGGAAGATGCTTCAAAACACACTCTGCCTTCTCCTTCCAAGGCTGCCCAGTGGCATTGTTCCTACATCAACAGTGGTTGATGAGGAGGACTTGGGTTTGGAGATCCGGACCCTAAATTCTCCTTGCTGTGTGTCCAAAATGTCCTCAGATCTCTTCACTTCTGGCCTCCCAACTAGCATGAGTCTCCCTCTCCCTCCCTGGCCTCCTTCCGTAAGTGAAAATAAAGATGCTGTATACTTCAAAAGCAGGCTTTAGTGACAAAAGCACTGAAGAGGTGGGATCATCTGAAAGCAGTAGAAAACAAGGCAGATATTATATGTACCTGGCAAAGCTACGTCCTTTAGGATTAACCTTTCTTTGTGAGTGGAGTGGGGGGCCTTCTTTCAGAAAGGGAGCACTGCAGAGACATGTGCCCTGATGCTGCAGAGGTAATAATTACCTAAGCTAGAGAAGGTAGGGCTGAGCATAAGAACCAAGGGGTGAGTAAGGGACTGGCTGTAGAGGAGGCAAGGATGGATTGGATTGTGTTGAAAGGAGGGAAGGCTCCGGTTCTCCTGCTTAAGGATCAGCCTGGGCCTGGTTTTATCCAACGATCTTGTTGACAAGCACAGCAGCAGCAGCAGTGAAAGCACACTAGTGAAACGTGCTGCTGACTCAAATTCAGGAGGTGTTCTCACTGTAGGGCAGGCAGGACATCCTAGGGAAATGTCATGATGAAAGTAATAGAAATGACAGGAGTGCAAAGTGGGAAGTCATATCCTGAAGGACTGAGGGTGAGTTCTTTGTGAAATTGTATTCCTCATATGGCAAGGTACTAATTGCTCACAGATTGAGTATAAGCCATCAGTGTGATGTGAGCATGGGAAAAGAAAATGTATTAATCGTAGGATGCATCAAGGGACAATCCAGTGGAGATGAAAGTGTTAGTCCTTTGGGAAAGAGCCAGACCTAATCTGCAATATGCACTACCAGAAGAAAACTGAAAGAGTTTAGAGATTGCTATACACTAAGTGAAAAGAATATGACTAGCTTAACACACAAAGAAAAATCAGAGATCTGGGTCCTCTCTGCTAAGTTGTCTGTCAGGCAGAGAGCAAGGAAGAAAACTGAAGTCACAGGCCAGTACAGAGTGACAGAAGATGGCTACCAGAAAATTAGGGCGAGTTCATGAGAAGATTATTTATAACCCTTAGATTGGGAATAGCCTACTAGTAGACATGTGAAACACGAGATGCTCAACTGCCAATCACCTGATTCCTACATGGCTTATGAAGCGTCTGAGGTGTATCTGCCTATGCCAGATGGGATCTGGACTTGATGGCCATGTTCCAGGTGAGGAGTTGTTTCAGAGCCTTTGGCATTTATTTATTTATTTATTCCCCTTTGGTATGCAGGAAACTGAAGTGCTGGAGGAAGAGAAGTCAGTGCTACAAAAGGAGATTGCTGAGCTCCAGAAGGAGAAGGAAAAGCTGGAGTTTATGCTGGTGGCTCACAGCCCTGTGTGCAAAATCAGCCCTGAGGAACGTCGGAGCCCACCATCCAGCAGCCTCCAGAGTGTTCGGACTGGAACAAGTGGAGCAGTGGTGGTGAAACAGGAGCCTGTGGAGGAAGAGATCCCATCTTCCTCTTTGGTCCTTGACAAAGCCCAGAGGTCTGTCATTAAGCCCATCAGCATTGCTGGAGGTTTTTATGGGGAGGAGGCACTCAACACTCCCATCGTGGTGACCTCAACACCAGCCATCACTCCTGGCTCTTCCAACTTGGTGTTCACCTACCCCAACGTGTTAGATCAGGAGTCTCCTCTCTCTCCTTCTGAGTCCTGCTCCAAAGCTCACCGGAGGAGCAGCAGCAGCGGGGACCAGTCCTCAGATTCCTTGAACTCTCCTACCTTGCTGGCATTGTAATCCCCCTGCGGCCCCCCATTTTGCCACTGTGTTACATCCACCCACAACATCATGGGGGGAGCCCCCTCCATGGGATTGGAGACAGGCACAGGATCGTTCAAGGACAAAGGCAGCAAGAACAAGGATGGGGAAGTGCTACAGCTTCAGGAAAGAGAGTGAGGACCAACGCCAGCTCCCCGGATGCAGTCGATGACAAGGTGGAACTGACATGCCAGGACTGTTTGGAGAGGGAGACGTCCCTTCTGTAGGGACTGCCTATGGAAACCTCTTTGTGGCCGTAGTGTACTTGGGGAGCACTCCTGGCCAGGACTGAAGGCGAGCTGCAGACAGTTGCTAATCATCCCTTTCCTTTGTGGATTGATCTGATCAGTTGTGCTCTGTGCTTAAATCATTCTGGTTAGTTGATTTTACAGCTTCTTTCTTGCCTTCCCTCTCTCTCCATGCTTATAATTTCCAATGTTGTCGATCCCATTGCATTTCATCCAGTTGCTTTGAACTGTAAAGACTTGTTAGGATCTTTTCTCCTGGGAGTGGCTGCAGGAAACACATCGGGTTACCCAGACAGGAGGGGGACAGCTGGGAGGACCAGGAGAGAAGGGGATCAAGAGGAGCCCAAGAGCTCAGCAGTAAGGGCAGAGTTTGTAATCTGTAGCCTGGGGCACAGAGACAGCAGGAGGCTTGTGTGGAAGCCTTTTTGTTTTAAAATATAGATATATTTATCCTCTTAGTCTCCTCAAAAAAACAAGTTAGCATCTCAGGGTCAAAGTAGCATCTGAAAAGCTGCTGGGCTGGTACCAGTCTTTTTGGCAGGGTTTTACCCTGGCTTCCTGGATATCAAGTCTGCTGCTTCTTGTTTACTTTTCTTGGGCTGCCCACTGTCTAGGGAGTATTGCATCTTCCTTCCCATCAGAGCTCCTGACTCAGAGGCTGATCTCTTTCTGTTAGTAAATCCTCCCCTCCCTTTGGCCATATTTGCAGAACATGCTACCAAAAAAGAGGTGGCACAACTTGCCTATAAATCTAGGATGGAGACTGGCAGCAGCTGGGAGGGTGAAACTAGGTGGTTGTACCCTTGCTGACTTTTTCCTTGTTGGCAAACAAAGCAGCACACATCCACCAGCTGATACTAGTGGATGTTGTTTGCTCCGATTCCCAATACCAAGGTTGAGGGGAAGATAGTCGTCCAACCTCCAGCATAGTACAGGCCACAAGATGCTCCTGACCAGGCAGGAATGGCATGTTTAAAGTGTTGACCTGTTTGAACTAGAAGAGAGCTATATTTGCCATAACTTCTGGCAAATGACAAATTGACAGCAGAGGAAAATTGGTTAGCCTTATTTGCACCTTGGTTTTTTGCCTCTTTTTTTTGTTTGTTTGTTTTTGCATTGTAATTATCTGGGTTTTGGGGGATGATTGGCCTGAAGACAAAAAAAGTCCCCAAAAAACAGAGGTCCCCTAGCCCTGGGTCCTTGTCTTCTCCCACCTGTGCACTCAGCTGCTACTACTAAGTGCTCACAGAGGGCACAAGCTCTCCATTGCTGACATTCGCGATTGAAAACAGTAATGTGTGTAACCTATTCCTACTTGGAGCCAAGCTCAATCCCTGTTGATGTCAAGGCACTGACAAACCATGACCCTGTGCACACTAGGATTGCCCAGCTTGCCAGCTGAGCCACTTAGGGGATGGCTCTTTGGTTCTGCCTGTTGAAGCTGTGGTGGCAGCTATTTATTTTGGTGTGAGATTTTCTTTTGTATTTTATTTTTTTTAAATCAAATGAAACCAGGGTATTTCTTGGTCAGGCTGGGCCTGGAGAAATGCAGTATACAATTATAGGGCCAGTCCTGTGAGATGCAAAACCGCCGCAGTTGCCACCAACTCTGCTGGGAATTAATGGAGTTCAATCTTGCGGAACCGGACTTTTACTCAGCAGAGTGGCTTCTCTCAAACCCTGGCAACTGCTCATTCCTTGAATCATTTCAAAGGGACACTACTTCTGGCTTTAAAGGTAGATTTTGCTTTTTCATTAATACTATTATTTTTAAACCCAGGTATTTACCAATCCTGCCAGAAATAAAGACACGAGTGATATTTTTGCTTTTTCTTTATTGCTTAAACACTGCTATTCTAATACCGGTGCTAGAGGTTTCAAATGGAGTTTACACAAAAAGTAAAGTTGATAAAGGAGTTCTATCACCCTTACATGTACATCAAAATTTCATTTTTAATAAAGTAGGCCTTAAATTTTCCATAATTAGCACAAAAGATCCTTTTTTCCCTAGTGTTTTGTGCAGATGATATCACTTCAGGTGAAACTGCTCCTTCTCTATCTCGATTTTACCAAATGTTTATTTGGGCCAGTCTAGATTGAGAATCTGTTCAATAAAATGTCTCTGCATGTCAATTCCACCCATTTTTCAGCAGAACACAACACTGACAAATGGTGAATTCTAGAGTTATACAGCTCCTTCTGAGGCTAGCTGACCAGGATTGCCTTCTCCTGGGAGATCAGGAACATCCATCCCTTCTAAGGGTTTCAGGATGTCAGGTGCCTCCTCAGACCTACCTTTGCTTTTGGTCACTGAATCATTGTCAAAAGGCACTGCAGCTGGACCTTGCCTACTGCCTCCTGCCTGGTCATTAACCTTCTCAGAGACGGGACAGGATCCCCCTTTCCTGTCCTGTGATGCTCAAAAAAGAGGATTATTTCCTACTGTTTGGAAAAAGCCCCAAATACCTTGTTCCTGCCCATTTTGTCTCTCAAGTCTCTAAGAGGATGTCTGTGATGGGATTGCTGGTTTCTGGCATTTTGGATTTTGTGAATCAGCCTTACTTTTGGTCATTCTCTGGCAGACATGTACAATTTGAGCTCTGCTGCTGTTTTGGTCTGGCTCTACATTCTTTTTTTCAGGTTTTCTTGTGTGTTTTTTGGGAGTTGATTGTCTTCCTTGTTCAGCAGTGGTATTTTCCTTGAGTACTTTCCCTGCCAATTCCTAAATTTGGTGTCTCCATGTTCTCCGTGTAATGGGAGTGCAGGAGCTGTTATGACTAGTGCTGACCGAGAGTTGTTGAAGTCAGTAGGAAAAGACCCAGGGAATTTCAGCTGGTATTGGGTCAACCCTCTAGTGACTGGTCCAATAAAGCCTCTCATAACACAGTGAATCAATCAATGCCAAACGGGGAGGAGCAGCAGCAGCTGCATTGAAGGAAACATTCAGCTCCCAGGTGATGTTTGCCATTCCAATTTTGCCCTCATTCCTCCTTCCCCCTTCCCAGTTGTGGCATTGCCTTCCTATATTCCTTTCTCGTAGGTGTGGAGACTAAGTAAGTCTCAAAGTACTTGTGGTGTGATGGGATTCTGGGCCAACGTGCTGGGGACAGTAGCTCTCTGTTGCATTTCTATAATTATTATTTAAATGATCTATTTAGTTCATCCAAACCTTTAATTTTGCTGCTTACTGTATGTAGGATCCACCTGGCCTTCATCCTAAATGAAAAGAAAAAAAAAAACAAAAGAAAAACCAAAATGAAAATAAACCTAAGACACCTCCCTCCTCCCCGGTCTCTTATTATTTATTGGCAGGCAGCTGTCTTGTGCCTGCTCCAGCAGATCTGCCCGCCACTAATTTAACATCCTCTCAACTCACATTCTTGGTATTTGGTCATTGCTTTTTTTTTTTTTCCTTTTTGTTGTTGCCTTTTTTTTTTTTTGCATTCTAAGACAGACTTCTGAAATGTAAAAAGTCTTATTATTATGACACAAGTTCATTTTCATTAGGAAGGCCAAGTCAAACATTTTAAGAGGTGGGGGGAACAATCTACATTTTATTTCTTATTTATTTATCATGTTTACATCTTTTTTTCTGTTCAAGACTTGGGTATAATAAAGCATTAAAAATATTCCAATCTTTTTTAGGCTAATAATTTTTTTTGATTCCTTAAATAAAAGATTCTGGATTTTGTTGTTGTCTGTATAAAATGTAAAAAGATACGTTTCTAAAGATGCATTATCATTCCTCTGTGAACAGTAGGTGGAGTTCAGGACAAATCTCAGAAGATAATAATAAAATCTCATCCTGTTTTACTTAATTGTTCCCCTCCTATCCTGTATGATTAAAGGGTTATTCCACTTTCTTGTTTGTGGTTACTTGATGTTAAAACCTTATTAAAATATGTAGAAAATAGGTATCCAATTGTTTTTGCTCAGTGAGAGGATAAACTTGTATATATCTTGATATACTGTGTAGTTCAAAGTAACATCAATAAGGGATAGTGCATCTTTATTAGAGCGATGTTACTCGTGTCACAAGAATCTACTTTAAGATCCTCAGATACAGAAAGAGCCTGATTCTCCTTCCACTCTCCTGAGGACAAATCAAAAGCATCAGTAACATTTTGCTGCTGCAAAGTGGGAGTCAGAAGTGGAATCAAGCCTCAGTGATTAATAGGCGACCATGAGGATTATTGAAAGTTTGGGGGCACCATTATCTTTTTTTCTCAAAAGTTTCAGATCATGTTTTTTCTTTTTTATTGTTTGTCTGCAATGAAATAGTTTCTGCCAAGGAGGTTCTTAAAGATGACTGCTGAAGTGAGACCTTTCTTTGCTCCTGGTGATCTTTATGTAGTTCTTGCAGTCCTGGAGAATCTCAGCTCTGAGGCATTCTATCTGGTGTTGTCTCTTTTCTGTTCTTGTTATTTTACTGAATTGCAGGCCTACAGTATTTGCACTAAAACAAAGCTTGTTAGAGAAAGCTTGCTGCTATGAACGAAAGAACATATTAAAATGGTTTTGCTTTTACAATTCTAACCGAGTAGCATTTTGTAGAATAAAATCAATTTAGACTGAAAAGAAAAAAACGACTTTTCTTTTTTCCTCTGCACCTTCTCTCCATACTCCTTTCTTTTCATCCAGTTCCTTGGTAATATAATATTCCCCCCTTCTCTTTTGGTGCTCAGTTGTAATGATTGGCTATATATTGTTGACTGTGCTGCTGAGAGTTATGACACTTGTAAATCTCGTTTTAATGACATTGTGGATACTTTTGTATAGCAAGAGCTAACTGGAGTTCTCTCTGTTAATTGAAGTCATTAAAAAGCTCCCTTTGCCATGAACAATTAAAAGCTCGCATGTTCCTTCAGTGTGAACAAATGGGTACAGCATTGCCAGGTGCCCAGTTGTAGCACATTTCAGGGCTTTCCTAAGAGCAGCTGCAATCCAAACAGCTGTTAGCTGCAACAATGGTAAATGGGGCAGAGGCTAGCAGAGCAGCCCACCTGGGCTTAAAAGGCAGATAAAGCACTAAGCCTTTCATCTGGGCTTCAAAAAGAAATGGATAGAGGTAGAATATGTGTGCTGTGGTGTTTTTGGTTGTGTATTTTTATAAATCCATCTGAGACAGAAGAACGCAAAAGCTTCTCCTCTGGAAATGTGGGATGGAGAGCATGATTCACTGGCGGTAAGGAGGAGGTTAAGTTGGAATTCCCTTGCTCGACTGGGGAAAACTCCAGCCTCACTCAGTGGAGTGGAAGGAACTCAAATGTATCAGGTTAGGAGTGGAGAATGTCATATTCAAGTTAAAGAAACAGTGGTGGGGAGGAGATAGGTGAGTCATGGCTAGCCAAGCTGGCACCAAGCCAAGCTGCTCCTTACTCATGGACTTCCTTAGGAGTAATGTCTGTTCTGGTTTCCTGCTGGTCCCTGTCCCTCTTTTTTTTTTAATTTTATTTTCCTCTTTTTTTCCCTTATTTTTTTACTTTTCTTTTTTTCTGCATGTTCTCACAGTGCCATGGGGAAGGGGATGAGAAATGTTAGAGTAAGGTATATGGCTGCCATGTGAAACTATTTGTGAAGTCATGGCGAGTGCTGATGTATCAGTCACCAGAACAGGGAACACATAAAGATGCCTGTGTGAAATGAGCTCAGCTGCCAAGAATCCATATTGTAGGAAGTTGACATGAAGTCAGCATAGGAAGGTTTGGGCTATAGAAGTGGAGCCAGCCTTAGGGTTCCTTACAAGGTCAAGGATGACAGAGGGGATGAGGGAGAGCCTATGGGAGGTTTTTTCTAAATGCATTCATCTTGGGATGGCAAAAGGAAAAAGCAGTTATTCTGGGGGGCATGGCAACTACAAGCAAATATGCCAAGGGACCCAGGAGCATCATCGCTTAATATCTATCTTCACTCGGACCTCAGGCATGGGGGAGTCCCCATTTGATCTCCTACTGCACACGAGTATTCTCTCAGGGGAGTGCCTCCAGGATTTCCTGCCTCTCGAAGGGCTTTCCCATTATGCTGGTGCACAGAGGCATCCAGCCTCGATTTTGTCAAACCAGCTCCTTTGGCAGCATAAATCTCCTCCACCCCCTCCCAAAAAAAGGCTAACAGGAGGATATGTTCTTGCTTGCCTCCTGCCAACCTGAAGTGCTCCCTCAGCTCCAGTTTGCTGACAGCGCCCTTCAGAAAGCTTCATGTTTCTTGTCTGCGGATGCTGGTTGCAAGGCCAGGACTCCCACCTGATTTTCTCCCAGCATTGGTTGCAACTGCCTTTTATCATCATTAGCTTGAAGACCCTGGAATGTCCACAGCAGTTGATGTAACTTTGTTTTGAAGGATGAAATCGCACAGCAGAGCAAACTATTTTCCACCATTCTTCTAGCTGTGGGAGGCCAAATTCTACCACACTGACATGGAAATTATGTTTTTCCCAACATCCTCATGTTGTTTTAGATCACTTCACATGGGGAATTTCCCCTCCCTCTGAAACAGGCTCACCCTCCCTCCTCCCTGCAATGCCCCAACCTTGTGATGCGAATGAGGGATCTGTGTGTTACCACAGGGCGTGCAGAGTCGTGCTGGAAGAGAGATCGCCCATTCCTTTTGTAACAAAGGTTGTGAGGGGCATCTGCACCAAAAATTCTTCCATCAGGATCAACATTCATCCTAATGTCTTTAGTGTGTCCAAGAACTAAAAGAGGCTCCCCATGCTCTTTTGCCTGTCCCCTTCCCGGGATGTGAGACTGAGCTCTGGACTTCTCTCGTGGTCGCACTTCTTAGTGACTGAAGAACTGGCTACTCTATCCAGGCAGCACATGTGGGTAGCCTGGTCTTTTTAGATGGAGGGGAGACCCCACCTGAGACAGAGCTTCTGTGGCAAGAAAAAGCCCAGAGTAGTGACCCTAATATATCATGCTAGAGATGTTAAGCTGTCTGATGAAGGCTTTTGGTAATTCTTTTTTCACTTTTAATATTTGGTCTAGAACCTCCAGGAGCAGCTACAGGAACACTGTAAAAATTCTGCAGCAAGTGGAAAGAATAAGCATTTGTTAAACCTGAAGAAAGCTTAATGGCAAGCAGAGCTGGAGTGGGAGTGTGGGGGAAAGGAGAACATCCAGAATGTTGGTTCAAAGTGATGTTTCCACTGTCGTGTGGGAAGGATGTGACAGAGGAAAACAGTGACGTGGTTATTGCATCAGATACCCAAAAGAGGAAAAAATGATGCATTTAAAAAAAAACCCCACCACACTATATGGTCCTATTCCTACTGATGTCTGTGTCTCCTAAAATTTCATGTTGTCTTAACAAGTGTTTTCTGCTTTGTCTCACATGGCACTAGTGAGGCCCCCATTCAGCAGTGCTTGGCCAGTGTCAGGAAAATGAGCAATGCAGATGGATTATCAGGCCAGATGGAAGTTCTCTCATAAGGCTGAGGTTTAAATGAAGGCTTTTCATGTGTGTTGCAGCGTAGTGGGATCCAGGGCACGGCAAGAAGATTTTTCTTGATGAAGACAGGACAAGGCTGGGAGGAGAGGCCAAGAGACTTGGGATTGTTAGGCTTTGAGAAAAGAAGGCTCAGAGAGGATCTTGCCAAAGTGTGTAAATACCTGATGGGGGTAGGGAGCAAGGAAGATGCAATCAGACTCTTCCCAGTAGTACCAAGTGGTAGGACAAGAGGCAATTGTCACAATTTGCAATAGAGGATGTGAAAATAACTTTTTAACTGTGAAGATGGTTTAACACTGGCATAGGTTGATTAGGGAGGTTTGTGAAGTCTCCATCCTTGGAGACACTCAAAACCTGACTGGACATGGCTCTCAGCAATCTCCTCTAACTGACCCTGCTGGAGCAGAGGGGTGGACTAGACACTCTCCTGTGGTGTCTTCCAACCCCAGCCATTCTGTGTTTCTGCTTTTGTTTCCACATAGTCCTGAAAGAGCATATTGTGAGCAAATTTCTTTCCCCCTTGCATTGCTATCTCATTTGAACTCCAGAATTCCTTTGTACTAAATATCAGCCTTTTTGATGCTAGCTATGCAAGGTCAAACAGATAAGGACTAAGCTGGGAGGAGGATGTCATGGCAGACAAGAATGTAAACTTTTCAGCGTGCTTCAGTGTGAGTCTCAGATTTCCCTTTTTACTTTGCATGCTCCATTCCACAGACTAATGTGGGGGAAGAGAGGGAGACAGGCCTTACATGGCTGCAGTCTAGATCCTGCATCCCACAAATGACTGTACAACTCTCCAAGTTCACAGGCAGTGCCAGGAACTGTAGCCTACTTGCCTTTTGCAGGTTCTCCTGCCATTTTTCCTCTCTCAGACAGAAATTGTTTTTCAAGTTCCCTGGAAATGTAAATAAGGACCTAAAACTGATGCTCCTAGGTGAGCTCATAGGTCAGGCACAATCCATTAACTGAGCAAAGACGCTCCCCCTGGCCCCCCACATCCTTTCTGTTACTTTAATTTGGCTCCCAGACTCAGGCAAGATTCATCAGTGGGTCCCAGTGATGACATACACTCCTGCTGGTGATTACTGATGTGAGCGGTCACAGCACGAGATGCTGGGTTTGGGCAAAGGGAAGAAATAGGTCAGTTCTTTTGGGTAGCTCAACTTGTTCAAACACTGGATGCTCTAATTTGCTAATTCCTGTTTCAGTTGCTTATATCATAGTACCACTCTGAAATGTATTTTACTAAGTTTTGAAACTGCTTGTCTCATGTTAATGAGGGAAGAGCAGCAGACACCAGCTTGTGATCTTAAAAGTTACGTGCCAGAGGCCTATAAATGTCTCTATTAATCTAGGGGGAAAGGTGACCTCATGACTCCTCCAAATCTAAGATTGCCCTGTGGTATAGGCAGGCACAGCCCTGCTCTAAGACCTCAAAGTCAGGGTTTGAGGCAGGACATCAGCACCAGCAGTGAGCAGCACCATAGCCTTGTGCAGTTCTAGGCTGATGATAACTTAGAAGGCTGCAACCCTCTGCTCCTCCCTGGCTGCTACAGGTCATGGGAGTGATGGGAGACGTTGGCTGCCTTTTGTAGTTTCCAATTGAACATTGTGTTTGTCAGCCACAAGAACTGCGATTAAATCTCTACTCTGAGCAGTGTTCTGAGGCCATACTGGTATCTAATTATATTCTCCACTTCTGGCAGCTGAGGAAATGAAGAACTGCCTGTGACACTGCCCGTGGTAAAAGGGAGGGAATAGGAGAATGATGCCTTTAAAACATCAGCTTCAGGTGCTTCCCTTGACCTTGGGTGCTCTCTTCTGTCAGCACCTGCAGCTGGGATGGGTCCTCTTCCTGGAGTGATGATCTTAACCCTGCTCTTGTTGTCCTGGTGGAGGTGGGGGGTTTGCTGGAGCTGTAGTTGCCTGTGGTCAGGCTGTTCCCAGGCAGCTACAAGGAGCAAGGTTGTACTGTGGTAGGACAGAGCAGGAGTTGTACAGTGGAGGTCTTGGCAACTTGAAGTCCTCCAAGACGCATCTGACTGTAGGAGGTTCCTGATTGCATCAACCTGCCTGTCCTAGAGGGCTGGAGGAAGGACCTTCCAGGGGAATTGCTCCTAAAAGTGTGGTTGGCTGCCTTGGTAGGCTAGGTCTATCCTCTGTCGTTGGCAACGGGTTCCAATTTTGTTTTTCCGATGTGGCTCCAACTCTTAATTTCCCTATGCAGCTGCTGCCATTTCTTTGTTCCCCAGGACCAGCAGCTGCTCCACAGGCACGTTTCTGATGGTGAGGAGGGAGGCAGACTGTTTTCACTGTGGGGCTGTACAAAGGGCTGAATCCTGTGACCCGGTGCCATGGGGAAGAAAGTCATTACTAATCTCTACCATACAGCGTCTCCGCCTGCCCAGCAGGATCAATGGCGCCATCTCAGCCCCATTATGTTGACTCTGAATCAGCAAGGAATGCCAAGGCGCTGGGAGGAGAGGGCTCCTCCCTCTGTGGGGTACTGCTGCTTGCCTATGGGACAATGAGGTCCTCCTTTCCATCCCCCTGATTTTGGAAGAGGCGATGAAGTGCTCAGTGGTGCTAAGGCCCACAGTCTAGTCCAGACCCTCTAAGAGGATGAGCAGGGCAGAGACCCTGCCAGGATGTGTGCCACATTCACCAGCCCCAGGATCATGAGGCGAGCACAGGAGCTGCGCACTCTCCTAGCTGAGGCCAACCAGTTCTTCTGGCAGGTAGAGGCAGGGGTGGATCTTGGAGCCGATTCCAGGGAACAGGCTGGCACTGGGGAAAGCAGGAACGCTGCAGCTGCCTCTTTGCCCCCGTGTTCACAGAAGGCTGGGAGTCCAGCACTTAGAAAAGGGTCCCAGTGACGACTGACCCATCCATCCCTGTGCTGCTTGCAAAGACGATAGGCGACTTCTTTTCAGAGTATACCATTTAAGGAGTTCCCCAGCTTAGCGAACCTCAGCTGACCTCAGGGTATACTGAGTTTTCAGCTCAGCAGAACAGCATTTCAGTTGAAAGCAAGCCACCCAAAAGTTCCCTCCTTGAATCTGAGGAAAGGGGGGGCTGTGGGAGGGTGGGCAGCACAAAGGAAAAAAGGTGATGTCAGTTACTGACTCTTGGATGTCGCTAGATCCCTTCCTGGGACAGATGTTGCAGTCCAACAGGACCAGCTTGAATGTGAAGCAGCTTCAGCAGCTTTCGGTAGGCCCTGGGTCAAGGGGGATGGGAGAGCGCCAGGCCCACACCACCACTGGGTGCTGCATGTTGGGACACAGGAGCATCGCCCCAGCAATGCAATGTTTACAAAGGTGGAAAACATTAATAACACGCACTATGCTCCTCCTGTTTTTTCAACAAGATCGAGCTGTGTACAGGAGAGCGCGTGTGTATATACATGTGCGCACACACACACACTCGCTGCAGCTGGCATGGGATGTCGCTCTGCACAGGATTATTCCAGCCAGGCTGCAGTCAATACTGACAAATACAGTATACGTCCTGTCTTGCCCACAGTAGAGAGGGAGCTGTGACAGGCTCAGTGCTTTCTTCCCTCTTGTGAAAGACCTGGGGTATTTTCAGCAGTGTGAGGAGCTTGGGCTCCAATCACACCGGGTCCTAAGTGCATGATCTTGCTGCTGCACCAAGCAAGTTGAAGGGGAGTGACTCCCAGCCAGACGCCTTCCTCACCAGTTCACCCCTCCGTGCTCTGCCCGCTCAGTGTGCTGCAGGAGACAGGGGTTAAGTGTAAAGAGAAAAAAAAAAAAAAAAAAAAGAAGAAAAAAATAGCATGTGAGATCATATAATTAAAGATGGTATCAGAATGTCTAATTAGGATGACTGAGAGAACTTGGCTGGGAGACGCAGCCAAGAGCTGAGTTAGTGTGTTTGCCAGTCCAAAGCTCCTTAACAGTAATTAATCCTTAAATGTCCAATTGTTCAGAGTTCAAGGAAACACCTCCTACTACTGTACTTTGTGTTCCTGTTAAGCAAGGAGACACAGCAGGGCGTGTGCCCTTATTCTGTAAGAGCGACACGCCTAGGGGTGTTGTTAGGAACTAGACCGAAGGTTGACTGTAATTATTAACTACCTAAGAGTTCCCAGCATTGCACAATTACCCAGGCCGCCTTGCAGCTGTGGGCTCGCTCCATTTGGGGTTTTGGTCGGGTTTTTTTGTTTGTTTTCTTTTTAATAAAAATGCTGAGCTTTAGAGGTGCATATGTGCAAATTATGAAGTGTCATCTGCTCCCCTTCTTGCCACTGAGTTGTGATGTAGTAGCAGAGGGGGATGAGGGCAACGCATATATCTATATACATAGTATATGGCAGTCAGTGCTCCTCACTGATACTCAATAGGCTTATTTACATCAGTTGCAAATTTGACCCAGAGATTTTCCTTTTGTTTTGATGCTGTCAGCGACTCTTGCATTAACATAAAAGCCTTGACTATTTACTCTTGTAGGGTATTTTTTTTTCATTCTGTTTGCATTTTTGAGGTGAGTTTTCTTGGGCTTTTTCCTTTGTTGATATTAAGGGGGGGTAAAACCTGGTAGAAGGAAATATAGGCTTGACACAGTAGGTGAATTGATCTGCTTGTCAAGCAGGTCTTCTGCTGTTATCAGACCCTGGTCCACGGTATCACTGGGATGGTTGAGAAAGGGTGTTCAGGTGTGGGCAGCTGGTGCTGCCCGCGGAAGGCAGGTGGGCTTGAGGAGCAGAGGAGCTGCTGTTTGGTGCCTTGAGGAAAGCCCAACTCAGCGGCGGCATTACAACTTACTGGCACACGGGGAGGTAGGGGGAGGTTATGTGTCATTTCCTCATCTGCAGCATCGTCTTTTAAGTCGTGTTTCAGAGTTTTTTTTCTCTCCTGTCTTTTTTTAATTGACCCTTTCTGGTGGGCGTGGCAAGGGCCCAGCTGGGAGCCGGCTGGCCGAAGTCGCTTCTGCAGGGGATCATTAACTCGGGCGTCAGCCAAGGCTGTTTAAGTGTTTATAAAACGCAGACAATTAAACACGGTCGCAGCCCTGCAATGCTATAATTGGAAAGCAGGCTGTGACGATGTCCACCGAGAGGGACCGGCTTCCCAGCACTGAGGCGGGATGGACGGGCCGTCCCGTGCCATGCTGTCCCGTCCCGTGCCGTGCTGTCCCGTCCCGCCAGCCCAGCCAGACTCCAACGGGGCCGCTCCGCGCAAACGCCCAGCCGGGAGGGTCCGGCCCTGCCGAGCTGACATGCTATGGATGAGAAAACAAAGGCTCAAGAGGGGAAAAGAGTTAAAAAGGGACTCGCCCAAAATGCGAGGAGGAAAACAGAGGAAAAAAAGGACTTGGAGCTGGTTGGGTCCCCGAGCGCAGGCTGCATTGTGCCCCAGTGGGTCCATGGTGGGGATAATAACACTGTTCCTACAGGTATTCATCAGGTCATGAAAGCCCTCCCCTGCCAGGCTGCCTTTTTAGGAGAGTGAAGGGACTGGTCTTGTCCTGTGGCTGCTACCTGGGGATTTGGAAATAACCATTAATTGAGCCCTGGGCCTCAGGTCAGCTTTGGTGTTGCAGTCAGTGGAGCATGGGGTGGTTTGGGCTCTTCCCAGACAATACAGTACTCCTGCAACCCAGCCTCCAGCCTTAGCTGGTCTGGGTACTGCAGTACCAAACTGCATTGATGGCTGTTCCCCACTGTTGGCTGACTGGCCGTTGGGAGCTGCATCAGGCAAGGCAGCTGTTGAACTTGCTCTCCAAGCAGATAGATGTCTTCCAAGAAGGCTGGTGAGTGGGAAACATGCTGAGTACCAGATTGGGATCACCATAGCCCCGCTCCAAGCTCTGCAACTGACTCACGGTTGCACCATGAGCCCATCACTTCACCTTTTTGTGACTCAGAATTTTCATCTATCAATTAGGGATTTATGAGGTTTAATTAAGGTCTGTGAATCCCTTTGAGATCCTTGCTTGAAAGATGCTGTGCAGGCATAAAGTGCTGCACGCAATGAAGAAAACAAGAGAAATTAAATGCTCCAGACGAGAGAGAAGAGAGGGCAGGTTTCCCACTGCTTGGTCTCCCAATTATATACTCCTTGTTTGGATGGCAACCTCACTTTAACCTGTGGACAAACGAACTTGTTCACCCCTTCTTGCAGCAGACAGGCGATGACGTGCAGCAGCGTCTTACTCATTGGTTAGCCTTCAGTCATCTTTCCAGAAGTATGAGCAAACAGGGAAGGGGGAAGGGAACGAGGGCGGGTGTGGAGTATGAATTCCAGAGAAAAGGGAAGTATCAGAAAGCAAGCTAGGATGTGCAAGGGCCTTTATCACTGCTGTTGAGATCTAGTCCTGCACACTAACAAACAGGAATAGATTTCATCTGTCCCTAGAGGTACGTGCCCCGGAGCAGGGAAGAGCTGATGAGTTACAGCAGAGAGGAAGCAAGCAGGCCTTCTTGTGCAAGGCATCTATTTCAGTGTCAGAGAAGTGGTAGACTCAAGGAGTCTGAGGAAAGTGTTTTAGCTTAGCTAAAAGAAAAGTTGGTTTATATGTTGTTTAAAGTGAAGGCCTTGTTGCTGAAGTTGTGGAACACAGTTTGAAGTTTGTGCTCAAATGTAAGCATAAGCTTAGAGCCTTTGCTGAGTGGGGACATGCCCAAATATGTTTAGGTGATGGTGGAAACCAGATTTCAGGGGTGGGAATCTAACAGCAACTGTGAAATTAGCAGGATCACGAAGGTGCCCAAGTGCCACAGAAGGTAATAATAAATGAACATACATATGAATACATGAACGTAGCAATACATTGCTATGCTATTCATAAGGTCAGGTTGACCTGGGGAAGAATGGGCAAAAAAGAAGCTCCATCTCCAGTCTTTATTTTCCCCTTTGCTTGCTGTACAAACAACCCTGTGGAAGCTGGCTCCAGTAGGTGTGGTCTGTGTATGCACTCCTGGGTGTGCCGCTTTGTTGTGTTAAGAGGACCATTCCTCACCTCAAAGCAAGTTTCCAGGTTGTCACTGACAGTCACATCAAAACTCATGACCCCTCCCATCCCCCAGTTGCATACCTTCCCTCTTACGTAAGAAAAACAGAGCTGCCTGTTGAGATGAAACCCAAACTAGTCCCAGGTTTGGTGTCTGTCTTTGTTCCACACTGATCTGGAACCACTCTGCCTGTCTTTTTTCTGAGCTGCCAGGGAAAACAGATGCATATGGTAATTGCTGCTGGCTAGAACAGCCCCCTGTTCAACCATCCTCACTCTCTTCTTTCTCTCCTGGAAAAAACTCTCTGTCTATCCAGCTTTCCCCAGGGTTTTTTAAGCTTCCTGTTGAGCTAGCCGCTCTGCTCTAAACTCTTATCTTTTTGAAAGTGCTACTGCCCCAAATTTGGCACAACGTTTTGCATCAGTGAGCACTCTTTTGGAATAAAGCATAGTAATGACCTTCTGTGACATACTTATGGCACTCCACTAACATATCGCAACAGAAATGTTTGTTTTTGTTACAACTGCAGCATACTGTTGACTCATTATGTGATCCACTCTAATTCTTCCAGATCCTTTTGTATAGTACTGCTGCTTAACCAATTATTCCAAGTCATCTATTTGTGCGCTTAATTTCTCCTTCCCAATCATACTACATTGCTGTGTTTTTATTGAATTTTATCCAGTTGATCCTGAGCAGCTTTTGCAATTTATTGAGATCACTTGCAATAATGATACACAGATTAATTGTGCAGAAAATCCTCTTCACAGGTCCATGCCTGCACCCATAGCTGGTTCCAGAGTTTAGCCTTCCCGTCTTAAAGACAAAGGCCTCTAGCACCTGATGGCATTCTTACAATATTCAGCTGAATATTGTAAAGCCAATATGATAAAGCCTGGCAGAGCTGTGAATTTTGGAAGGCTCTTTCAGTGGAAATATGGAATAAGACATCTGTTCAGCTGGCAGTGGCTTTTGGTCTCCAATCATCTAGCATTGGTTCGAATCACTGTTATTTTCTGTATTATTATTGGTCTTCAATGCATGAAGTGATTGAAAAGATGCAAGTTTGAAATTGATTTCTGACTGTAAAGGAGGAGACAGAGCTACTGTTGTGTGATGATGTGACCTGGACAACCACAGGTCACGTCAAAAACTTCCCTCCTAAGGACTGATGGTATAGCTCCTCTGGCATTACATTTTTTTCCCACTCTCAGCCAAAGGGCCAAGAAACACATTGTGTTCAGGAGTGAAAATGTAGGAATTTGGTGTCCTCTTGTGGCAACTGTGAGAGTTACAGCTGGCAAAAGCAGGCGTGACCCTCCACACGCAATTTGTCACTCGGGCCAATTGGCCATGTGCTCCAGGCAGAGCGCTGATACTCCTTTCCGCCCTGCACTGTAAATATTTCTAGTCTAGTCTGGTTTCCGTAGTTTCTGCATGCTCACCCCTCCTATTTATTTTGTGTGTTTACCTGCTTCCCTTTCTCGTGTGCTGAGCTATGTATGAATTGGGGTTTAAGATTGACTTGGTGGTGTTTGCTTGTTGTTTGTTCCCCTGTAATTTCTTTGCCTCACAAAAGGAACTTTAGCTTTTGTAAGCACCTCTTCACAGTTAGTGGGGTCTTTATCTGCTTACCCTTGCTTGGTCTCTGAGTAAAATTAGTGTGTCCGAGTCCAAAGACCTTTTAACCCATGCCTGTAAGCACTGAGTCTGTTATCCTGGGGTTTGCCTCGATGTGGTTCCACACAGAACTGATGAGCAAGAAGACGCAGCGCGCCTGGACAGCCTGTGTCTGTTTCTTTTAGCCACAAAAGAGGCAAGACCAGCTCAGAGCATTGCATGGATGGTGAACACTATGGTGGGATGTTTGCTACAATTTGTGGTGTCTAAAGTATGTGAAGGGAGCATGCCGAGCTGTACGCTACTGGCTCCAGGTGCTGGCAATGGACAAAAACTGAGCAACCTCAAGGGCCTTGAAGTGTAAAGATCTGTAAGAGTTCAGTGAAAATGCAGCCAGAAGAGTCAAACAGCCCTTAAGAGTAAAAGCAGACTTACTCCTTCCCATTTCAACCACTATGCTACCGCTTGATAGCCTTCCCTTTCAAGAGCTGCGCAAGTATTAATGACACAAAAGGAATATAGCACAGCTGGGGCTGGGTCACTGAGGTCAAAGGGATATATTTTCTGACATGTAGAGGCAGGCTGAGAGATGAACTTAGGCAGGGAAGCCAGGTAAACAGAGAGTTTTTGGGGTGTGCATAGATGGACTAGAAAGTCTAAGACACCACGGCACCTAGATCGGCTGACCCCATGGAGTCTGTGTGTTTCACCTTCACATGGGAAGAGCTTCAGAGAGCACAGAAGCGTCAGGAGCTTCCCACATGGCTGCTGCAGTTACAGCACTGGCTGAAAACAGAGTCCCTTTGTGGCATGAATACAGTCAGCAAAAAGCTGGCACTGCTTTGGGAATTTTATAGCTTAATGGAAAAGGATGGGAGAATACTCATGTTTTCATTTTACAGAGAACTACAGGGCTTTCAGACTTGGGCTTCAATTCACAGAGGTATGTATTTATGTGCCTGATTTCCATGCAAGTCTTTGAGAATTAGGTATTTTGGACATGAACATCGATGAACTCACCCAGGGACTCACATGTATTTTCTGGTGCCTACTGTCTATCAGAGGCAGGCAGACTGCTTCCCTTTGCTATCTGCCTTCCTGCCAGCACTGCTCTCTCAGGGCTGTGGTAGTGCTGGTGAACTCTCTCAAGTCTGTGGCTGTAAACAGCTCCTCAGAAATGAGCATTATCTCCTGATCTGATAACCAAGGGGCCAGCTGAAGATGAGGCCTCAGGAAGTGTCTGGTCCCCAGCTTCTTGCTACTTACAGACTCAAACTAACCCTCATGCTACAGAAAATTCAGTATAAAAAGTCTTTAGCAGAGGATCTTTAAATCATGGCTTCTGCTGTTCTGCAGGTGTTGAGAGTCCTCAGCTGCCTTGCAGCTGTCACGAGGCTTCAGAGGCTCCTGCCCCCTTGGAGCAGGGAGGATTTTGGCCTATGGAATGCTATCAAAGGCCCAGAAGCTGCTAGAATAGGCAGTGAGGAGCAGTTTCAGCTTTTGCTGCAAAGGATACACCATGTTTTTGTAACAGGCGACGGGGAATGAGAGACCCATGGCAGATATACAAGCTGCAAAGGCAGGCTGGGCCCCATCAGCTTCTCAGCAGTGTTGGACATTGTGGAGATGGACTTTATGCAGCACTTTGGTGCCAGCCTCAGATCACTGGCTAAAGGGCTTATGCCCTTGACAAGCAATTAAACAATATGTGTGGGAGGTTGTGCCCTCCTACAGGCACAAGGAAGAAATGTTGAGTTTTATTCACTTATTAACGTTGGATTGGACGTTTCATTGTGATGTTTCTGCCTTCAGCCACTGCTAGGTGTTTGCAGGAGACTGCTGATTTATAGCTCATCCCAAACACGGGTATAACCGCGGTGACCTAGTTCATTTACTTACTTATCACCACGGCTCAGGTCTCTATAGCAGCTCTGCCCGTCTCAGTTATCCAGACAAAGACTCCAGTGCTCCAGTCATCTGTTGAGCTTAGAAAAATTCGAAGTGTTTTTGAGGCTTTGTGTTTGCATTTGTTTCTACAGGCAAGCCATTTTAGAAACAATCTAGATCCTCTTTGCCTGCAACTCCAGAAGCCTGGGGGTTTTTAAGGAGGGCACCAAGTATTACATGGCCTTTTGCCCGCTTTGGGGAACCTGCCCGTACTCAGAGCAGTGCTTTCCAGTTCCACTTTAACGCTGGGGTTCTTCTTTTCCTTGGAGGGTTTGCACTCTCTCCAGCAGGTGGTAGTAGCCTCCTTCAAGCTTGCAGCTTTCCTGCCTGCTGCCGCAAAATTGCTGCCGAGTGATTCACGTTCCTGGCTGCCCTTGGCCTCGCTTCCTCTCCTCACCCTTCCTTCACTCTTCCACTCTCCTGTGGAAGAAAATCCGCTGTTTAGGTCCATAGTGTGCACTAAATTTACCAGCAGCATGAATCACAACAACAGGAGGTGGTGGCACAACATCACAAGGACACAGGAAATGTCTCTCTGTTGTATATGATTTACTCCTAACGTTTTCTCAGGCACCATCATGTTCTACCCATTATGGAGGGATGCCTCATAGATAGAACAATTCAGGAATATGCTTCCGAAATACAAAATTCAAGATCTAAGGCTTTGTCTAGGCAGCAGGATTAGCTGAAGCAGTGACAGGTCACAGACAGGCTATGCCTTCAAAGGAAATGAAAACTCAGTCTACTTTGTATTTCCACTAGAAATCCTCTGCTATGCCATGTATTGTGATAGATTTGTGGATGCAAGATCTTTATCCTCTGATAGATGACCTCTGTGTGTTGGCAGCTGAATGATCTACTTCCCTCACTTATTCAGTGTAAGGTTGTGCTTATGGTGACAAACATCTTGGGTTTAATTAGAAATGTTAGAGTACTATGGTTTTTTTCATCTGTTTGGTTTATTGTGTTTTTTTGTCCTTTTAATATGCAGTCGTACCTTCATTATTTGTATTTTAAAACCCTGGTTCTGTAGGTGAGGTCCAAGATAGGTTGAAAGAGTTTCTGGTTTTCAATATTCTGTATAAGTAAAAAGAATGCAGGAAAGGGTTCTGTTTAACTGAGCAGATAAGAAAAAACTTGAAGACAAGGCAGAAAAGTCCCACGGCTTTCCAAGTTATATCTCCCGTATCAGGTGTGAAAGGTAAAGATTTAAGTATATTATAAGCCACCTAAACATTTAGCAATGGTCCAAGGAGTTTGGCTAATATGTTTGAGATTCTGTCTGGGTGTTGTTTACTTTAAAACTCTATCTGTGGCTTTATTTTTGTTTTTGTTATGTTTTGCACTGTTGGGCCTAGATCTGTGAAACTGGTCCTTTGCTCAAGAACATGCCAAGGCACAAAGCTTCTGCTCTTCGCCACCAATTCTACACAAAGAATTTCTGTGCCAATTGCGTTATGAGCCTTCTCCGCACAGAGCAGGTGACAAGAAGACTCACACAATTCAGGCAGGTTTTACTACGAGATCCATCTAGCCCCTTGTCCCACCTGAGTGGCAGCAGGCACTTTAGGGAAGAGGCAAGATGTTCTGTGTGGATCATTTGGTAATCAGCTACATGGCTGCAGATCCCGAAGGCATTCCTAAATACCATCAGCTGGGGATTGGCTATTGGTCTGGAGCTCTTCATGGCTTCTGTAGTTTTGCCTTTGCAGTGATGCAAAAGCTTTAGTTTGTCTCTAATACCTTCTACATCTAATAGAAAATTCTCTCTTCTCCCTTTTGCAGACTTCTTTGTTCTTTGCCGTCACTTGCTATTTAATCTAGGAGCTATTTTGATGCTTGGGTGGTGGGAAGGAATGTTTCCAGGAGATCGATAAGCCTCAAAGTTAACACTGTTTTGCTTCTGGAGCATGTCAGAGTGTTTAAAGGTTAAACTCTCATTCTTCAAGCTGTGGTTTATGGCAAATATATGAAATAATGCTACCTTTGTTTCTTTGTGTACAACGAGTAAGAGACTTTCTGGGACAAACCCACTAAGGGTAACTCCCATCCATGCTGAGAGTGTGCAATGCCACCTTGACAGAGAGGTGATAATGGCCCTAACCAGCCTTACCTGGGACCTCCCTCATCCTGCCCATGTATCTGGGAGCTCCACTGCAAACCAGCCCAGACTGAGGAGCTGCTGGCTGCTGTGCCCTTACAGTGAGTAAGCTTTTAAATTTTCATTACCTTACTGGTCAAAAGAGCATAGGTGTCAAACTGTGTTTTGGGTTGCGGGATCCCCAAGCAGAATGAGCTCATCTCTCTCAGACTTGAATGGGCTGCTGTGTTTGAGGTGAGCAGCACCTTATGCTGGTGAGGCCTATGGTATGTTTTTGCTGGGTTGAGGTTGGAAACTCGGAGTGGAGGAATGCTTTCCCCCGTCTGTGCAGATTCCATTTTGCATGTTGTTCTGAACAATAACCATTCACATTCAGAATTAATGTAACATTCCTGGGCTTTGAAAAGTGAAGGAAGCATAAGAGCTACCTCTATGTGCCTTCAAAGAATATCAAATTTCTCTCATGAAACAATAGAAAGCCAAAATAAACAAAAACCTCTTCGAAGGATGGATTAGATTGCCTGAGTTGGATGTGCTAGTGGCTTATTTAAGCATTTAAAGCTATTTACTTAAGCAGACTTCCATTAATTATGTATGAGCTCTATCTGGGTGTCAATGGGCTCAGAAGAGACCAAAGGTCACTCTGCTCTTTTGTGTGAGGACAGCAGGCTGCTCTTCAGAGGTTTGATCCTGACACTATAATTGAGGCATAATGGAGTCTCACTGGGGAGTGTTATATCACAGCCTAACTGGCATTTCTGCGCACTCTTTGACTCTGCAGTAGTGGCCAGGCTACTGTGATAGCCTCACAGCAAGGGGTTTGGAGACCTGTACAAAATGAGGGCAAAGTTACTGAGCCTTCATGTCTGCCAGTGCTCTGTCTTGGCAAATACCAGTGAAGCATAACCCAATGAAGAAAAATCTGCCAGAAGGAGAACTGCCTACATCCCACAGGCTGAAGCTGTAGGGGTGGTCTTTAACCTGCTGCCAGGACTGATGGTATTCAAGGGCTTGTGTTACTTCCCTCAGCATCTCTCTGCTGCTTCTCTTGCTATCAAGGAACTTTATGGTCTGAGGTGACGTATCGCTTACGTTGTCTTATTTTAGAACAGGGTTTCACAGCACACCCATCTGGCAGTCAAATGTAGGCTTTTGGAGGTTCACTGAATTGGTAGCTCTGAAGGTAGTGGAAGAGAGTCATCCACAGCATGAGTCCGGTTGAAGGCATGGAAGGAGCCAAGGTAGTGTAGGAGACAAAAGGAAGAGCACAGCTTTCTTCTTTGGGTGAGCGTGGACTGTTTCATAGGGTTCACTTGTTACCTCCGGAGCAGAGGCTCCTTCCCTGCCTGGTAGAGGCAGGGTAATACCAAATTAATGTGTTATGTATTGCCTGGAAGAGCTTTGACCCTGCCGGAAGCTGACTCATGTGATCTTGGTCTTTAGATTTGCTGAGAGTTCCACTGCAAAATGGCCAGCTGTCTCTGAACAAGTGCGACAAGCTGTGCCGCTTCTTTGACCCTTGGATGGGCAATGAAATGTCATTGTCCTTTTGCTTTCCAAAGGTAGAAGCTGTAAGTTTTATGGCTGCTGAGTTATCAACTTTTAAGATATAAAGAAGAAGAAAGGAAATAACTTATTTCCTCACAGCCTTAACATCTAACATACAGCACTCCAGGATTATCAATTCATACAGGTGCTCACCATGAAGCTATTATTAGGTGTTTTGTTCCTTTGGTTGCTCTCCTCAGAAGGTAAGTTTTGAAAGGCTCTTTGAAAATTAGAGTTGTTGGAAGGCGGGTGAAGGAAATCTGTGAGTAAAACAGAGATCTTGTGAGCTGTAATTTTGATTATGTCTGATCATTTTTTTGACAAAGATGCGTGCATTGGTTTGCGCTGTTCTGCGGATGGACTGTGTCTTAGGCAGGCACAAAAGCTTTCTGGTAAGGAAAGCATTATCAAATAATTAGACTAACAGTAAGATCTGTGCCAGAATTATGCAGAAATTTAAGCAAGGGATGGAGATTTTCTCTGAATTCATAACTATGATCATCTGCTTTCCAGTGATAGGAGATTATGTGAACGGTTAGGCAGCATCCTGGCGTTCAAGGCATTGCTCAGATTTCTGCAAGTTTCAGGGGGAGCCTTTGTTCCCTATGCTGGGTCTCTGAAATCCACATTTAGTGTCAGATGCTAGTTTTGCAGGTACTCTAGGACAGAAAATGCTGTATATGTTCTGACTTTATTGGCTCTGTGCTTCAGCTCTCTGCCTATAAGAAAATAAAGATAAATAGTAATAGTACTTTACCTTAGCGGTAGGCTGTGATGACAGATATCTTCAGGTATCAGGTTGTTCTGATAACTAACTGTCTATTAGGATGCTTTGGTTCCTTAAGTAATCAGAAGAAATGATCACATCTGAGCTTTTTATTTCAGGGAAAATGATGCATGGTGGCTGTGATTCCTCTGAAAACTTGATTCTGAAAAAAATGTTGATTGATAGCAGCCTGTAGGAATTATTTGTTGAAACAGGTTAATTATAAGAGCAAGGCAGGAAGGAGTTAGAATATGTCCCCCAAATTTGCAGAAAATTGTCAGGAAAATACTTTTTTTCTGTTGAGAAAGTTGAAAATATTAGATAGAATTACGTAATGGTAGGTAAGAAAGTAACTGTAATATTGGGAGCAGCAGGAGCTTAAAAAGTCATCCTATGGAAAGCATAAATCCAAAACAAACTAAGAAAATTGAAGTGGTGAAAATTTAATTAGCTGAGCCAAAAATTAATCTGAGGGGAAACGAAGAAAAGCTTTTACAAATTCATCTGAAACATGAGTCTGAAACATGTTGTATGTAAGAAGGCTGAAACCTGACAATTTCTTTTTTCTTTCGTGTCTGCTGCATAACAGCTTAAAAAAGGCCTTGCACTCTGAGCCTTTCAGCGCAGGTGACGAGAGGAGTAGCAGTCAAATCCTTGAACAAACTGGTGACAAATAGTAAAAGAACTGCCAGGACTAGATGATATCCACACAAGGGAGTGAGCCAAGCAGAAACATGAATATGTCCATTGTATTAACTGTGATGTTCATGTTGATCTGGGTTGGGACGTGGGCTCACCACATAGTCAGAAGTAATCTGGATAAGGGGGCGTTTTAGCTCGCTGGTGCAAAACGATTCAGGATGCTCAGAATGACAACTTAGGCTAAGTTTTTCCCTTATATATTACTTTTGTCTATGTGTACACAACAGTGAACTTGAAGCAGGTACTGCTTGACCACACAACATAGCTGTCTGAAAAGATCAGTGCTAGTGACAGAGGGACAAATAATTTCAGGAGTCAGGGAGAGAACAGCACAAAACCCACATTGCTGTGTCTGTGTACAGGGCAGCAGTTCACCCGCACCTTGACAGTTGTCTAGGCTTTTCATCTCAAAAATGATGTGGAAAAACCTAGGACGGTAAAGGGGGCGAGTGGTCAGATTTATGAAAGAACTTCAACATGACATCAAATAGACTGACTCTTCAGCCTGGAAGAAGAATGAATAGCTATATAATAAAGACATACAGGCACATGCAAAACAGTAAATTTTGGAGAAGTAGGGGAATGACTACTCTTTACAAGATCAAGAAAACAGGTCAGGTTATTAACAAATGAGAAGTGGGTTTTTTTCCAAACTTAATCGAATGATGAAGCATCTTTGCCACAGGACTTGGGGGAAGGCAAAAGTGTGAAAGTGTTAGAAAAACAAATTCATGGAAGAAAGGTCTTGGAATTCTTCAACATTAAATAATTGCTTGCTCAGGAAGCACAAAGTTTGGAGGACAGAACACGGAAGTATAACTGTATTTTCCTTGCTCTTTGCCTAAGTATCTGCATTTGGATGTTGTCACAGGCAGAATCCCAGGTCAGCTGGACTTTCAGCTGGACACAGTAAAACTGTTTCCCCAACTCCTTGAATCCTGGAAATTGGGATTGGATCTGCTTTCTCCCTCAATGTAACCTGTGGATCTATTTTCAAATATAGTTGAAATTAATGTTAAAATTCTTGAAGATACTGAGTTTCTGCAATAGATTTTTGTGGTACAGATGAGTCCCTCATTGGTCATACCTCCAGTATCTAAAACAAGTGCTGGTGTTCTGGTTATTGTTCTGAGTAAGGCATAAGAAACACGGATTGAACAAGCAGAAATTTTAAATAAAATGTCGCACAACAGTCATGCAGCAACTGTCTCTACCTTCTACCAACAACAGTAAAAGTAACATAAATTTGCAAAAAGCTCCTGGTTGAAACGTAAGTGGCAAAACCCCCTATGTATGGAAGTTGCTGACGTTTATTTAATACGATTGTATAGTGTGGCCTCTGTCTTTGTGCTGACCTCTGTATGCACGGGTACCCATGTCCACAGAGGCTGCCCAGAGCCCCCTGCTTGTGACAAGCACATAACTTCCTTGCCCCATGAGCACTGCTGGATGCCCTTCACTCAAGGATGTCTCATCTGCTGAGCTGAGCTGAGCTGGCCCTGCGCTTACTCTGTCATTGACATGGAAAGAAAGGTGTACAGGCCAGAAGTACTCATCAGGGCTAAATATTCCAGAAATAGCTCATGGATGTTAAAGGACAATTATTCTAAGCAGAGCAAGACTCTTCATAAGACTTGCTGGATGCTGATGACTTCAGTGGAACAAGCAGGGACAGCTGTGAGCATTCTTTGAAGTTAGCTGACCCAGGCTTTGTGGCTACCTTTGTGGAAATTTTAGGATGAACCAAAATCTGTGTATAAATCCAAATGTATACTCAAGGGAAGAGAATAATGTTTACTGAAGTAGCTACAAGCCTGACTTCTGGCTCCACAGGCTATTTTGCCTGGCAGCATGCTCCACTAAGTGAAGGAATCACAGCTGTGTCTGAGTCATGGTGACAACCTCATAGCTGTGTGATGTTGCTCCCTGACTGTGGAAGATGTAGGTTAATGTGAATTACTCCTTTCTAAGGCGTTTCACCTTGCACATATTCAAATTACTCTAAATTTGAACAGAATAAGACTACAGCAATATAAGAAGATGAAAACAGATAGAGAAGACCTGTGGAAAATGGTGTTTGTTGAGGAGATCCATGAGCAGTTCATCACCTGGGCCTATGAATTAATTGCATTCTACTAATTTCAACAGATCTCACCTGCTTATAATAGCTAAAAGGTTATTCTATTATAGCAAAACCCAAGAGAATATGTGTGGTTGTTGAGATGAACTTCACATTTGGAAAGTAAGGCAGATGATAAAGGTGCCTCCTCAGGATTCTGTGTTTTTAGGTACATTAAGTCTTCTGAAGCTTTTTTCCTAAAGTAAAAAATATAGCACAATTCATTCTTTCAATGTTTTTAAGGTAATGCAGATGATCTGGAAGAGTACAGCAATCTAGAGGTAAAGTATGAGTACAGCTTTCTTTTTCTCCTATTTTTAATATCTATCATTACCTCTCAGGCTGTTGCTTTCTCTGAGTCAGGCAGAAGAAGAAAAAGTACAGGTTGGTACCCTAAACTGCATCTGCAGAGAATAAATGCAAAATGAACAAGTCAGCAACGTGTTAGTGCAGCTGCAAGATTACAGTGCCTAAACAGGAAATAAGGTTTTCTCAGAGAACATTTGTTGTTAGGTTATATATTCCATATGTAGGTTAATTGTGGTTAGCACTTGTTGCTCTTTTACAAACACAAGACTAAGCCCTTCCTTGCCTTATAATGGTGCAAAGTGTATGCACCGTTAAAGTCCTCCAACTGGGCACTAAGAAGTGTGTGGGGACTGTGGTGGCCCTTGTCACAATACATATTTCACTTATATGTAGTGGTGATGGTCAGCTAGCCAAACATGGTCATAGTGATGAGGGAAGCCCTAGCCCCCCTAGCAGGGGGTTGTCTTTCATGTCTCTTTAAAGCGCAAAATGTTGGGCCATACCTACAGTAATGGCATTAATTAACGTTCCTAGTGGTACTGAAATGTGTCTCATGCTGAGTGAATAACATCACCTGCAACCTTGCCTTCTCTGATAACCTGGTCAGGTGTTGCCAGTTGATAAGGAGCCAGAATTAGTTCATTCTGCCATTCCTATTGCATGCTGGAGATGTAACGTTTTGTTTTGTCTGTTGGGTTCCCCTTGGCATGTGCAGATGGGTGCAGTAGCTGTCCTTATGACCTCTTCCAGATTAAGCACTCTCTGCAGTAATAGATGTAAAAGGATGTGTTCAATACATTTCACTGTTTGCTCAGGGCCTGTTCTGTCGCAATCAGTAAGAAAAATGAGCAGAAAGTGTCAGGTTTTGGAACAGTAGATTGAAAACACAGCTGTCTGGATCTATGTTTCCATGTATTTCTAAAAGAGGTGTAATTGTTCTTTAAAATAGTTTACAAAAGTAAAAGCTTGATTCTGCGTGAGAATGGAGACTGTAGGACCCCTTCTTCCACAAATTTCCTTGTTAGATCTAAGAGGTCAACCATGTTTTTTGCTTATGTCAAAGGCTCTAAGAAGCTTGCAGTTTTCATGTGAGCATGCAATGTTCCCCGAGACCTCTTCATCTTCAGGTTTGTGTTTGATATTGTCCTTGCCAGGGCTTTCCCTACCCAAATTATTTGAGAATGGGCTGGGACAGAAATCAGGTGTTTGAGGGGATGTGTATGTTTGGGATGTGACCGAAGTAGAGTTAGGCTCTATAAACTGCCTTAGATTTTTGTTCTATTCATGATTACTTTTCTACCTTAGTTTCTTCAGATGCAAATTGGGAATGCCACTATTACTTAAATCATTCTCAGCAATGTTTTTTAATATTTTCTTGTTTGATGGTTGAGCATTTCAGTGCATCTAAACACCCAAAGTATTTACTGAACACCCAAGTAAAGTTTCTCATCTTCTCTGACCAATTTAAAACCTAATCAAAATTATTATGAGGAGTACAGTGTTCTTTCATTTTAGCCAATTTTGATATGTTTTAGTATACTGATAAATGTAATTTTCTTTCAAGATTATTGTTGGTTGTTTATTTTCTTTTTTTTTTTAACCTGAAGTCTTTTTCTGTTTCATCAGTTCATGCTCTAAGGCCAGCTGACATTAAAATAGTCACTGCAATAGGAAGTTTTCAAAGAGTGAGTACAAGCGGGAAATGTGCTGAACGTGACCTGTTTCCTCTCTTGTGATGATGAAGTGAGCTGATGATGTAGATTGGGGTTCCAGTTAGGGCATTAGGACTTTAATCTCTCCACAAGCATCAAAGACTTCTGGTGAAAAAAATGACTGGAAATACCTGCTGTTCAGTGTTCCAGTATAGCTTGAGTCTAAAAATAGCCAGCTGATTCGTGCAGGAGGAAATGCGATCACAGTGTGCTTGCAGAGAACCATGGTATTTGATTAGTGTGCTTGGATTTTCCTAACAATGAGCATAACGGATTGGATAACTGGAAGAAAAAGCAAGGAAAATTCAAACTGGAACAAGTACAAATTATTGGGAAATGAAGTAGATTTTCCATCTCATCACTAGCTAGGCACATCTTGAGTGTTATGTCCAGTTCTGGGCCCCTCAATTTAAGAAAGATGTTGAGATGCTTGAAGGTGTTCAAAGAAGGGCAACGAGGTTGGTGAAGGGGCTGGTGCACAAGCCCTATGAGGAGTGACTGAGGGAGCTGGGGTTGTTCAGCCTGGAGAAGAGGAGGCTCAGGGGAGATCTCATTGCTCTCTACAACTACCTTAAGGCAGGTTGTAGCCAGGTGGGTGTCAGTCTCTTCTCTCTGGCTACCAGTGACAGAACAAGAGGAAACAGTATTAAGCTGCATCAGGGAAGGTTTAGACTGGATATTAGGAAAAACATTTTCACAGAAAGAGTAATTTCCCACTGGAATGGGCTGCCCTGGGAGGTGGTTGGATCACCATCCCTGGATGTGTTTAAGAAGAGATTGCATGAGATGGTACTTAGTGCCATGATTTAGATGATGGGATGGTGTTAGGTAGTAGGTTGGACTGGATGATCTCAGTGGTCTTTTCCAACCTTATTGATTCTGTGTTTCTGTGTGTTTCCTGTAGAGACTGCTTTCCTATCTGAAAGGCAGAAGGTCTACAACGATTACAAAGATTTGCTTCCTATGTAGAGATCAGTGCATAACGTTCTCCTGCCTGTCCTAATACAGTCAGATTTGGATGATCTTTCTTTGTCCTAAGAGTTGGAAGTGAATATCTGAAAAAGATTTAGGGACCAATTAAAAGCATTTAACCACAATTCCAAAGCTTTGAGGAAGTATAGAGACACAGGTGTAGTAAAAATTGCCATGGCTGCAGCTGTGAAAAGTAGGGGAGATTTTCCCTAATCACAAAACAACTTTTTGAGATGGTATTCATCAGGACATCGTACTTTTCCATTAGAAAATTGGCACTTCTGGACTCCTTGTGAGCACCTCTTTCTTTTGAAGAAAATAATTGTTCTGAATGCAAAGGTGCATGGCCCTTTAGAGCGAGTCTTTTCTGTGATGAGGTCTTTGTTGCTTGTGGATGGTGCCATAGAAAAACATAAATGATCTTTTAAGGAATATCTGCATTCCTAGAGCAAACATCTGTTGCTGTCTCTCTGAAATCAGTAAAGTTATTCTACTGATGTTAAAGGGTTTTTTTAACACCATTCTGGCTGAATGCCATCCAGGTAAATTATCTAAAGGACTTTGGGTCATGTCCTGTGTTGAAAAGGATCAGAAGTAGATCCAGAGAAATTTGGTTTAGAACAGCATTTAATTTGATGGAATTTGATTTCAACTAGTTAACTTATTTTAAGCCACATGTAAAAAAATCATTAATGAAAGCAGTAACTAAGAGAGGATTATCAGGCTATGAAAATACACTGTAATAACGAAGGTCTGGAAAACAATTTGAATCTGTGAGTGATTACAACACATTGGAGAAAACTATGTAGAAAAAAATGCTATCTGCAACAGGAGTAGAATATGGTAAGGGAACAGCATATGTAGGTCTAGTTTACACTTTGCTTAATGTTATTCTTATTGCTTCCTTGTTCACAGACACCAGGATCTGGCGAGGATTTATTCCAAAGGTAACAATGACTTGTTAGCGTTTTTAAGTATGATTATGCTAATCTTCAGTATCACGGTACAGATATTAGGCCTAAGGAATTCTTATTATTGTTTTCTAGAGAGAAGGAGAAATCCCATGTAAAATATAAAGGATTTTGAGACACTGTAACTTTCCCTATCCTTGGGTAACAGAAATTCTTTGCACTTATGCAAGATCAGAACTACCTTAGGGTTGCAATAACCTTGGTTAAGAATCACTGTTATATGATGAATCCAGTAGTTAGAGGCTAGAAAGCAGGCATTCATCAGAGCAAAGAAAGAACCCAGGAGTCCTGATACCCTGTCCTCTTCTTGACTGATTCCCAGCACTTCGTGGACAAGCCTTTACCCTATTTTGTTCGTCCATGCCCCCTTGGCAGATCTAAATCAGTAAATGAATGTATGGCTAAACTTTGTCATTGCAAGCCTGTAGCTCTGGAGTCATAGCATTCCAGATGACAGTTTAGCCCTGCACAAATAAAGTTTTAAAAGCAAACTTTTTTTTTTATGATTGTGTGAACATCTGTGTCCACTTGTTTGTGGGTGTACACAGAGTCCCTGCATCACTTGTACTTATGCATATGTACAAGTACTGCGACATGTAGAGTCTACAGAGATATAAAAAAAAAATGAGATCTGAACTGTGTTATTACTCAGCAGTAGCTGATGACATGACAGTTTTGGGGAAAGGCTCCATTCTTACTTTCAGCAGCTGCCAAGAATACACACTCTGAGATGTAGCATAGCTAATAAGAAATTGAGACTGTGCTATAATATAATTTTTCTTTGAGAAATGGAATAACAGGAACTTCCTGTTTTCTCTTCCCTTTCTATAGCACAGGAAAGAGCTTCCTTGAAGTAAGCGTGGAAATTTTAGCAGGTGCGTCTTGCTGTCTTACGTAAAACTTGAACAAATTGATTTAACAGCTTGCTGGCAGGAGCTCCAGGGCTCTGCTGAGCTGCAGAGCAGGTGCAATACAAGCACACTGCTGGGGTGTAAGGGGAGCCTGAGGGATGGTGTGCCTGGGGGACATGAGTACATCCAGCCTGGATGTCTGTGCTGGCTCTAGAGAGGCCATCTGAGTAGGTAAATAGCAGTGAGGCAGGGATACCACAGACTGCTGCCGGATTCTTAAATGCCCAACAGGAGATTTTGGGCTGCTATTACTACCCACGATACAGTCTCTGCAAGTGTGTGCTTGCTCCCCGTGCTAGCCCAGTGAAATCTTTTGTGGGTTTGCCTGTCCAGTACTGCCATGTAAGATGTTAGCCTGGTTACGCTGGGGCTGCCATAGATGCACCACATGTGTGAACTCGTCATCTATCAGCCAGTTCCTTCTGGCGCTGAAAGCAGCCTTTACTTGTTTGAAGGGCATTGCAAGTAAAATCTTCAAGTCCACTGAAATGCTAAGTATAGTTCCAAGGTCCTTCCCTCAAATCTTCCTCCTAGTAGCTTAACTCCTTGATGTCACCTCTATTTCCCTGTGAAAGAGCTTTAAAAGCTGGCAACTCCTCAGTGCTTCAGGAGGCTGTCCCTGGGTAGCCCTTCCCAATAGTGTCATTTCTACAGCTGCCTGTATTTAAGTTCACCTATGCTACTTGTGGCTGACATGAGAGATGGGATTGGAGATTTCTGCCCCGAGCCTGTAGGAAAACTTGGACATGAAGTATTCACTTCAGAAGGTGTGGAGCAATACCAGGAAGAACAGCTGCAGAGGGCCTTGGGTGTACCCCTCATGCCTGCCAAGAGATGGTCAGACTTGACGTTTTCTGGCTGTTTGAGTTCTGTTGTGTTTATAATGAAAGAGCAGAGTAGCAGCGCGTTGGATGCAGAAGTCACCTAACCTGTGTGTGCCAATCAGCTCTCATTCGCAGTTTTAACCCCTCGGTCCTACACCTATCCCCTCTGCCTGACACAGCAGGAGCAACGCCAGATAGTCAAGCCATGTAAGTCCGAGGGGCTTTTGGCTGGGCGGTTGATTTACATCTGGCAAGGTGGAGGATGAAAGCCTTTGATGCTGGAGCACTTCACTGGATACAGAATATATTCAGCACCGGCAGAGGCTGCACAGACAGTCCAGGGACAGACACTGCCACTGTTGCTCAATTGCCACCTCTCAGAATCAGGAGGAGCGAAGTCTGTTGTGTGCTTTGGGGTCTGGATGATGTGTTTTAACATCAGGACTCCTCTTTATAGCCACAAAACAATTTTTTGGCTCAAATAGAATTAGTGGTGTGCCTACCAAGCTGTGTCTGCTGTTTTCATCTAAGTGCACAAGTCTGAAAGCGAATATGAGCTAATCACCCTGGGCTCTCTGTGTAGCGCAGACATCTAATCTTAACACATTTAGGAGAGAAAAGATTAATCTAACCTGAAGCCTTAAATGTCATTTGATTTAATGGTAAAAATCAGCCAAAGCTTTAGCCATACTGATACCTTTGTAATTTCTCTCTTCCTTTCTGCTTTTCAGAGACCTCCTGCACCAAGCTGAAGAAATAGTAGAACTCATGAAAGAGAATCAGGTTTGTTTAAAGCACAGGACAATTCAGAAGGCATGATGTTGAAGCAGAAAAAGACAGAAAGTGATTTAATAATTCAAACAGTGCTCAAAAATATTTTCAAAATAGAAAATGCCATTTCTTGAGGTCAACAGACTTTGTTTTCTCTGTTATAGATAAGAATCAATTCTGTGCCTTTCAAGTACAGAGTTTTGCTCTTGAAAGTATCCTACCTTGTTTAAGTTTGAGTGGCTGAATAGCTTTCTAGGAAAGCCAATATATTTATTTTCTATTGGCTAAGGATGTGAGACCTCTCCTACTTGCACTATATAACTGTGCCAAAGTTTCTGAGAAGCCAACTCAAAATAATAATTCTCAGTATTTGTCTCTTCGATTTCTTTTTGGTCTTTTAAGAAGGCATTTTTGGAAAGGACGGTAAAAGCCTAGATATGCTTTGGCTGATGCTGGTGAGAGCTTGAATTATCACTTATGGCTGAGTGCTTTGTAAATCCCATCTTGGAGTGTTAAGCATTTAGTTTTCTTTTATTCTTAACCACAAGGCATGTTATTTTGTAAAATGGTCTTAAAATAGTGGGAAAAAGTAATTTCCAAGGCAATTCTGCTGTTGTCTCTTTGCTCTACTAGGGGGTCCATCGTATTGTTTGTATGTGGATTTAGCATACATTTTTTGTGGAACAATGCAGTGCTAACCGATGCTCTTCAAGATTGCCGAGAATTGACTCATAAACATAGCACAACTGAGCAGGGCTTTAGCTCTCAGATTTTTAACTCCAGTGTGTATCCCACTAGTGTGACCCATTCTAAGCAGTTCAGGAACATTCATCTTGTTGGTAAGCTTCAAAAGTGATGGAAACAAGCAACATCAAGTTTTGTGCTAAGCTGTTCATGCCCATCTTTTCCAATAGGTTCTTCACTAGCAACAGCAATTTCAGGCTCTATCCTGAGCTTTTTGTGGGTGTGCATTCAGCCTTAATTGCAGTGCTTGCTGCCTAACCATCCATTTTCTTTCTCCTTTAGGGAAAAGCTGAATTGCTTGTCAAATGAAAGGGATCAAGATTGCCAAGGATGGGTCATGGACTACTGCTTGGTCTTGCTTATTTAAAGCCATAGCAAATCATGTACGAGAAAGAAAAATAGCAAATAGGTCTTGTATCACCTATTCCTTTACTTTTTTCTCCCAGATGGTGGACTTTCAAAATGACTGGAAACTGATCACGGTGTTCTTTAGTGCTGAAAACCCATGTTCTTCCTGTTCTTCCATACAACTAGTAAGTGTTTTGTATGGTGGTTCAGCAAGGCAGATGGTTAAGACACTTTCCCATACTGTGCTCCCTGCTACAGTGAACCAAAGGAGTAGATAGGTATGTGATGCTGGAGTGGTTCTATCCAGTGATGTAAGCTCCTGGCCCACTGTGTTTTGTATTTATAGTCGTTTGTACTTATTTGTCATCCCAAGTCTGAGATACCTTAGAGAAACTGTTTTCCACCTTCAAGAATAAAGATACTTTTCTTTCTATCCTGTCCTTTTTTTTTTTTTTTTAATGTCAAGTTGTCCATTTATAGGCAGTTAATTCTATGTTAGTGTTGCTGGCTAAGGCTGAATTCGGTGTTTCTTAATAACCCTTCAGTACACAGCTCAACATACAGGGTTTGTGACTTTTAGGAAATGGATAACTTTGCTTTTAATACTAGTTTTGATGGCATTTTTAATTTCATTTACAGAAGAACTGCTTATTGGAAAACCGTGAAAAACTTAAAGTTGTCTTGGACTTTTTGTATGACAAGGTAATATGCATTCATCAGCCCTGAACGGCTGAATCCCTTGTGTATTTTTCCAGTCTCCCTTACCAGACTAGAGCTTGTATCACTCCTCACATGACTTAGAACACTAATCTCATTGACTTCAACCCACTGGCTCAATTTGTTTTCACTAAGTGTGTCACTCGTGCTTTTAAAAAGTTGATGTGTGCAGACAGAAAGGAGGGATGGGAAACCGACCTATTATTTTGCAGCACACATTGACGTGCTACTCAGTCTTGGGGGGGTTTAAGTGATTTCTATTAAAAATGGAGTACATTCTGTCTAGGTCTGAAAGTCATGTTAAATGGGGCTGTTGGTGAAAATAACGCATCTTGTTCCTCGGTGTGTGGAACGCGTAGGCAGTGTACAGGCTGCTATCTACCTGGTGATGACTTTTACAGACTAGGGAAAACACACATTAAAATAACTATAATGGGTCTTTTTTTCCTATTGCATGTTCACTTTAAGATCTCGGCCTTTCTAAAGATTGTCTAGCTGACTGAGCTAAAAATTTACTGCTTATCTAGGATGGTTCCTGGGAAGTGTTCTGTGTTGTGTCTTAGTCTGCTAATGAATAGTAGACTAGATGAGGGTAGGTCATTACTAAAGCAGACTATAAACTGTTTATCTGACTTATTTCAGTAACATCTTCCAATAATTTTGAAGGGCTACAGCATGTTCTAAACCTGCTACAGTTTGATTGCATCAGGCCACAACCACTTATTTTTCTCCAACTGACTTCAAAAAATTTTGTGTATGGATGAAGTTCCACCCACATATTCTCTTCAGATTCTCTCCACTATTATTTCCAGAGTCTGTTTATGTGCACTTGTAAAAGTGAAATATCATTATGTAAATGAAATGCTGCTTTCTGCTTGGGGGAGAGGTGAGGTGGGTTGCACGAGTGCTTGTACTATTATACAGCACGTTTCATCTCCAGCTTTGCATTAGTATGTTGCCACAAAAACGGCAGTTCCTAGATGACTCGAGTTCAATTTAGTTGGCTGGTTTTCATTTTGGTTATGTAAAATTAGTTGCTGGATCTCAGTCAAGAAGTCATGGTCATATGTAGTTCATAAATGATGATCTTTGATGGCAGGCATAGGAGCAATGTTCAGGGTAGAATTGGCAAAGATCATTGATGTTATGCAGGCAGAATCCAAGATTTGGCAAGCCATAGGCATCATTTACCATTATTGCTACCTGCTGATCTTTAATTGCAAACATAGAATGATTAATTTTTACTTTATTACTGCAGGTTCCCAAGGCCTTCATAAATCTAGTGGATTCCACTGAGCTCACAACTTCCTCTTTTGCATGCCAAGGCTACAGTAATGCCAGGTAACAGGTTTCTTTAAATTTTTGACACTGTCTGCTACTGGTGCTCAACACATACCTGTGTATATGTATTGACTTTATAACTGAGCTAGAGTCTTCTGAACAGTTTTCCTGCCCTTAATACAAAAGTATGTAAAAGATTTTACATCTTCATTTTGTTTCTTATAAACTCTCTCTGAAAGATATTTTTTTGCTAGGAAGAGTAGGTGCTTTTAATTCTGGCAAGTTGGATAGCATATTTAAATAGCAGGTCAGAGTGAGGGGAAAAAGGGAAAGCCTTGATGCTGTTCAGGCACTGTTCAACAAGAGCCAACCATTGGTGTGTTATCAACAGTTTTAGCCACAAATCTAAAACACAATATGAGCTTCTATGGAGAAAATTATCTCCATCCCAGCCAGACTCAGTACAGAGATTATGTTCGCAAAACTGCACAGTCAAGCTACTCTCTGGTTTTTATTCAGTGCTATTTCTGTTCTGCAACTCTCAAGGTAAAAACTCTGTAGGAACTTAAAAAGTTTAAGTTTCTAGAATGAATAACTAAAATATTTTCTAAAATTAATAACTGATCTTAAATGGCATTGTTAGGCTATCGGAAAGCTACCACTTGACCTTTGGATATGGTAGGATGGAGAACACCCAGCTTGTCAGTTCCTTATGGTAACTGCATTCATCTGTCTCCCTTTCTCGGTGCTTTTTAACAGAAGTGTGAGTAGTTTGTCCTGATTTAGTATGGAGTAGGAGTGTGCACATGGGCAGTTATGATGGAGTAGTTTAGAGCTGATGAGATTGCTTACTATATCTTACTCCACAGTAATTTTTTTTCTGTGTTCATAGCATAAGACACTACATGTAGTGACAAATATAGTCACCCTGAGGTGTTTCACAAGCTTTGCAGAGACATTCTGATGAAATGGGGGAAGAGGTCTGCCTGCTATTTAACCATGTGCTTAACAACAAGTACAAGCAGAGGAGAAGCTTTCCTTGTCAAAAGTGACTGCATGGAGCACTCTAGCTCATTTCTTCTGCACAGGCATTGAGGGCAGAAATGTGAGAAATGTGGAAAAGATGGATTTAGGAATATGGGCCTTGCCATCTATTGAAGGCTTAAAAGACAAAATTAAATAGATCAGGTTTTTTCCCTCTGAAAAATTTTTATATTTCCTTTTCTATTTAAGGCAATTTGCTTTCTCATTGTCACCATCCTCTCATAGCTGTGTTTATCTGGTTGAACAGTTCCACCAGTTTGAAAGTCTTGTACCTTACTGTTTGTCAAACTTAGCCTCAGGCCCAGATCATCTAGATAAGGGCCTCAGCTTTTGGCTACTAAGTCCTCACTTTGCACTGTCCTTTGAGAGAAAAGCAGAAACCCATACCAAAATAAAAAAATTTCAAGAGTCTAAGAGGATAATAGTAGTTGATACTCCCAGTCCTGTGTCAGTACTGAACTTTAGGCATTGAAGTTTGGAGCATAATAGGGATTTAAAGTTACTTCCTTTAATAGTTTCTTACTAACTAGAAGTGTCTGCACTAATAGTAATACATGAACTCTATTTATAGGCATGTAGCTCTCTTCATCTGTTTTATGAGGTTCTTCTGTTAGACTTGGTTGCAATTCTGATCCTGAGTTAATACTTCTTTCACTCACCAGTAGTGATAATAGTACTTTAACAGCAGAAAACTGTCATTTTTTCGGGTTTAGCTGGAATTCTGCGAAAAGTTTGATCCTGACACATACTTATTGCTTATATCCGCAAATACCACAGAAGATTTCTTAGTTTTTGGTCCGTTTAGGAATTTTCAGCTGAGTATATCTTTGCTGTAACCCGAATAACCTTACAGGTATCTTATATTGTTCCTGCCTATAGCTTTGAGAGCCCTAAGAGTTCTCCAAAAATACACAATACACTCATCTTGCCTTGCATGTTAGAAATTTGACTGGGATTGGTTAGCTGCCTAACGGTACATATAGCACACATAACCTTTGGCAACTTTGGGCTTCCATCTACATTTCTAGATGCAAAATACTACAGAAACATGAAGCCAAACACTCCTGTGGAAGTATTTTGAGTTTTTTCAGTTTTACTCTGTGACTGTAGAGTGTGCCATGTTTGAAAACCAGTGCAGATGCTATTGTAAGTTTGAGTATGCTGCTAGCTTGTGAGACCTTGTGCTAATCCAAGTCTGGCATACTTGTCATCTTACTAGACTTTCAAATCAAAAAGCAATACAAAGCTCTGGACTTGGAAATACATATAATTCTAGGTTTATATAAAAAGTCAGCACGTCCCATGTCACTTTCTTTACATACACAACAATTGCATACAGCAATTTAGTCTTCAATATATGCTTGTCAGTGGCTTAAAAGAGTTCATGCTATCTATCTTGTTTATCACAAATTCATAATGTTTTTAATATTTTTCGTTCTTTTCTGCAGCAATTTGAGCAGGAATCAGTCCAGTTGTGTTGGTGAATGCTCCACATTAGATGATAACATATTTAGGTGGTCCTGTCAGGTAGGTCATCTTCTGTGTTATTTGACTCTCACATTGCTCTCACATTGTTTTCCAGATTGGACTGAAATGAGGACTTAAGGGAGGAACAGTGAGGAAGTAGCAGCCTTTTTACCACATATCCATAATAATCCTGATCCCTTTTCTTACATCAGAAACATTGATGATAAGTTCTTTCTGTGCCTCGGTGACCTTCATATCTCTCTTGGAGTTCTAAATGACTATATAGCTTTTGGCAACTTAGTAGTTGTCATATCCCATTAGAGAAATGATCCATCTTGCCCAGTTACCTGCCACATGATTTAGAGGAGGGAAACTTTTTGTTAAGAAAAAGATAGTTGTGCTGGAATTCCTTTTAAGCATGTCAGGGAGGCAACAAATGTGACATTTAATTGCCCTTTCAAAGAAAATGGGGGTACACCAATGTATCTTTCTCACAGTTACAAGAGTTTTCCAGTTGTTGTGTAAGATTTCATTAAATTACTGTCTTTGTTCTAGATTGCACATTTTTATTTCTGTAGTTTATTAGTGATGGGGATAATTTTAATTTGCCTTTAGTCCTGACAAATTGCGTGTGTATTAGCCTCTTTCTGATAGTACTCATCTGATTAAATGGTTGTCTATTTAGGATGCTTGGGAAAAACTACTGGAATCTGAGAGGTTTGATCAAAAGGCTGACTTCACTGTTGTTCTTCAGCCTTCTCTCCAAGAAAGAAATTTGCTGCTCCAACTGGTGAGTAAACTCAAGTTGTTCTGTTCTTTCTGGTTTGTGTCTCCTGAGATTGAATGCAGTATTTAGCTGACTTTCTTGTCTAGGTTGTGTGTAGCTAGAAGACAAGGGTAGTTGGGCACAGGAAGAACACACTTTAGGATCACATACAGAAGTCCTGAGAGTGGAACTTGCTTCAAACAGTGCCAGTCAAAGACCCTGTGTTTTTTGAATGCTATGTTTCTAAAGAAATCAAGTTATGGCACCTCTGTAGCCTGGGTCATGAGTATGTGGAAATTGTCAGTGCTGGTAATTTTCCCACACCTTTGTAGTCATCAGCATATTGATTATGCTCATGTTAAGCTCGTGTTTGGCAAAAAAAGCAAAAAATTAATTACATTAACTATTTAACAAGGGTTAGAGGGGCAAAAGATAAAAGTGTTTGTAAACTGTGTTGGAAAGTACAGTTATTTCTCTGCAAGGAGATTAATGCAGCCTGGGAACTTGGGAATTAATTTTTTCCATATAGCCAGTGGGGAGTGAACATAGTGTTGTCTGGGATGTCAGGCACAACTTTGTCCTAAGCGATCTTTAAAGAGAAGTTCAAAGGTCAAGGCTGTGTAGGATCTGGCAATGAAGAGGGAAAATATTACTTTCACCTAGAGCGAGGTATCAAAATCCAAAACATTAGGTGGTTAGTTGTAAAACATGTTGATAGTAAGTTATGGTCTGATTTCTGAGTGTCATAACAGCTCCCTGAACTTGAGATAATTCCATTGCTCCCCTTGGCTCAATATCAGAACAAAGTGAACTGGAAGAAGAAATTTGTTTTCCAGGAAGGGTAGCGTCTGCTCTGTTCCAAAATCTTCTTGTTGCTGTTGGATCGTCTTTTGCCAGGCTTGTTTTGTTGCTGTCTGGACCATATGAAAATGGCAGACTTCCAACTTTCATGACATTATTTTTTCTCTTTGCCTTCCAAACTCTTCCAACAGTTACATTTAATTTAAAATTGAGCATGTTCTCCTAAGGAATTCTCCTAAGGAAAATTATGCAAGTTTCCACTCTTCAAATGCACATTTTAGCTAGAGGAAATGTTATTTATTCCTAATCATTCAAGTGATCACATCTGTACGTCTTCCTGCTCTACTGTATGTCACTGTTGTGTTCATTCTGTGTTGTTGCTCCAGTATTCTTTTTCTGTTGATGTACAACAATTATTTACAAAAACACTGTCTTTCTGTCTTGTCACACCAGCAGTAACTGAGATCAGTAACAAGTGGCTGAATGATAATACCAGAGATTGATTTTCTTGTGGATATGAATAGGTTTGTATAGATTGAGAACTTTTCAGGCTGAGTATTTCACCTTTCCATACTCTTAACTCTTTTCTCATGCTCAAAATACTTTCTCTTTCAGGGCAAGGATAGTTTGACTACCACATCAAAGTCACAAGTGGAGATACTAGAAGATTATTTTTTCATGGCTGTGGGCCTCTGGAACAACATGGTAAGCAGTACTACAGGCACCCTTTCTTACTAGACTTAGTACAGATACCTGGTAGCAACTCCACGCTAGCCAAACTTTGAGGAGCAAGCAGGCAGGGGAAGGAAGAATATAAGAATTATCCCATGACTATTATCCTTAGCTGTGCAGAGAGACTGCTCTTGAATAATGTCAAATACCTTACACTCCCAAGAAAAATATCACTCTGTTCAGTGGCTGCTACTTACTATCAAGAACATTTTAGAAAGTTTTTCAAGGGGGCCTTTGGGAAGACTCAGGGATTAAATGAGCTGTGACAGACCCTTCTTTTGCTAGTCTTACCTCTGTGCCAGTACAGCACAGGACAACTGAACCTTCACCTTAACCTGAGATTGTAGCAGTTATGCTCCTGCTCACTGTCCTCTATCTATCCTGTGTCCCCCCCCCCCCTTTACTAATGAGTCTCATACCGTTGTCTCCTTTAACCATCATCTTTCTGCTGCTGTTGCTAATAGTAAAAAGGTGATAGACAAACTTGAGGAGCTCTTGTTACTTCTTCAAGGGTTGAATGTCCCATCCAACTGAGGAAAGCCAACAAGTGGTACCTTCTATTAGGTGGGAGAGGTTGTCTGAAAGAAACATGGACTTTCTGACCCGTTCGACCTTGAACATTATGACCAGTTCTGTAGGAGGCGGCTTCCTACTGCAGACTTGAGCTGCTGACATACAGAATTTGTATGTATGACTGAGTGGATGCATGTACAGCTGCAGGTGTTTGCTTTTTAAAATTAATGGTAGGGGCAAGGGAAGAAATGTGAGTTGCTTTTCAATATGAATGAAACAAAAAAGCAGACATGTGGATTTAGAATCAATTGCTGTTTAATGTACACTATGTTTGGATATGCCCCAATACCAGTTGTTTTGGATAAGATTTGATTTTACTATTCCTTCTTAGAAACTTTCAATATTTTCTACTTTTTTTAATAATAAATTTATAACGCATACAAATTCTTTTTTATTAAAAAGAATCAATAATAGTTAAGTTAGATTAAATATAAAAGAGTTGTTGCTTGTTTTGCAGTCCATGTGTAATAAGATTTTATTCTGAGGGCACGTGCTATTCCTGTGTCTGTCCAAGTTATCCTAAGCATGAAGGAAAAAAGTCTAATCTGCAACATCTTTTAGTAAACTGCATCTAAAAATAAATTAATGCAGTTTGGCATGTTCCTATTTCCTTTTATGCTAATTCTAGCAGTAGTAATGCTGTTATAGCCCTGATCTTTTAAAGAATCAGGATTTGCAGGAAGAGGCTTCTATTCAACCAGATGATATCTAGAAAAATGGTGCAGTCACTTTAATAAAACATGTTGTCTTTTAGTTAAAGTTAGTAGGACTTTAGTTAGTAGGAACCAAAGAGTTAAAAATTGATAAGCTGTTAAAGCTCTAACCTTGAAAGAGCCATGCTGAGTCCAGTTATCTCCTTTGCTGTTATCTGCTATTCTTTCTGATGATATCAAAGTTCTTATTCAGTTCTTCTGTCATAAAATGGATTCATGATAGATGCATATTCGCTCCTTTATCATTGTTCTGCCTTAGTTTCACTAGGCACTTACTTTCACTAGTTGAATGAGCAAAGCAAATGCTGAAGGTGAGATTCCTGAAGTGTCAGTTAAACGTTTTCTCTGTTTCTGGCAGTTCTTGGTAAAGAAGCTGAGTTGCTTTTCCTGCCTATGTCTGTGTCTGCATCAGTGTTGGAGATATTTGTCTAGATCACACAATTACAGTCACCCAAACATGACCTATAAGACACTGGAAAGCAATGGCATATCCTCAGATACTAGCCATTATAAATATTGAAGCTAGTTGGGAGCAAGCCACTCTAAGTATGAATAATCAGTTTGCTGTGAAAAAGGGTCCTTTACATCTGCTTAGCATGGTTTTTCCATCAGATTTTTGAAATGAAATGCTGACTATGTTCTCATATATTGCAGAAAAGGAATACTTCCAACTGGAAAGGAACCACAGTGCCATCAGTTTGCCAGTTCATTTTGTTCCTCTCCAGCAGGAATTGTTTGGGGCCAGTTGAACCAAATGTGTCAGATTTTGAGATCCTTAAAACTATGGCAATAGAACAGCCTGAACTAATATGTTTTCCAGAGCTTATCAGCGGCAAACTGACCTCCAGCTTTGAGTAATGTTTCTTTCTGTTACCAGACTCTACAATTAGTAGAGTTCATGTGCTTCTGATGGGCTTTGCTTTCATTTTTTTTCCAAGTCTAGACTATAGAATTTTTATTTTTTCTTATGGCCTCTTTCTGTCTGGCTTTTAAAATTTAATTTATACAGAATCCAATACTAGGATTCCAGTACTAGATATCTTGAATATTCTTTACAAGGAGTTGTGAAAATATTCCCAGTCCAAAACAAATGTGTTAGCTCCTCTAAACCCAGACTCTGTAGAAGGAAGGAGGGCCAGGATTTATCTTCTGAAATTTAATAATTTTTGGAGACACAGCCAACTGAGCCCTGATTTCACTTTTCTGCTCTCTCAAATTCTTACACTTAGCTTGCAACAAATTCTTTCTGTCCCTTCACACTGTACTTTTTTATTTCCAGCTTCTGCCAGCAGAAGAGCCTCCCTCTTTCCCTCTGCTTCATTTTTCTGTCTCTAAACTGTTTCTACACAGACTTTTTTTTTTGTCCTCCTATGCTCTGTCCTTAAGCAATGCATTCTTTGGCATGTTACACTGTTCTTGTCACTTTAACTGCTAGGAGCATTTTGTGGAACCACCTGCAATGAAAAAACATAAGCAAAACGAAGTGGTGTTTTTAAGGATGTCTTCATTAGGGTTAGTGTGCTGTGGAGCTACCCGGACAGAGCGCTGTCATAAAGGAGACAAATACCAAATTTGTATATTTCAGGGTTTTTCCTCTGTAGGAGGTGATTCTTCTAGTGAAGGTCTTGCCTAGGTGATCTGGAAGAAGAACAAGATGTGGCAAAACCACATCTTGCCACAGGTTTGAAGGAAAACTAGGAATCGTAGCATTCCCCTCAACTCATTTTCCTATCTGTTTTCTTGAGTCCTCGTTGATTTAGTGGAGTTTTCATAGTACATCTGGCAGTCATTGTAAATGGACGTCTGTGGGTTGATTTCTTGTTTGCCTGTGATGGTATTCAGCTGTGACGTAAAAGCAGATATGAAAGACGCTTTCAGCATAAAAATCACCAGCAGATGTCTTCACCTGATAAAGGTCACTCCAGTTCTGGGAAGTCCAGCTAGCAGTTTATGCTGACATCTTTAAAACCTAAATTAAAAACAACCCATAACGCAGCCTTGGGCGATGACGGGAAATCAAGATCATGACTTGTTGAGTGCAAAACACAGCAGAATGAATCTACATTCAGAATTTTCCTCTTCCTGCCCTCTGCCAGGCTGCCTTTACCTTCTTTCGAGGCTTGGTACCAGCTTTTGTCCCGGAATAATTATCTGCTTATTGGACAAAGGGCAATTGGCTGTAGGGTTGCACTTCAGCCTGGCTAAGAAGGAGCTGAGCTAGCAGGTGCCAAGGACTTGTCCTAGGCAGGACTGGATGTTTTACCAAAACTGTTCAAGCTCTCTAGGAGCAATGTGATTCATATGCTAAGCACATCAGAGAACAGTCCGCTAAATGACATTGAGCAGCTAGGAAAAGCTGAAAGACGTTGGCCATTTACCTGAACAGCTTTGATGTTTACCACATAGAGGCTGATTGATCAATTTTGCCAAATGCATACAATTTTACCCCTGGCCATATATCTGGGGGCAAAGCCCCTTTCATATGTGTAAAAGACTTCACAAGAACAAGAGCTTCTTTTATTTGGGCCACCTTTTGTGTAACCGAAAAAAAATAAATAAATCAAACCCTTTCCTGCAACCTCGAGAGAAACTGAAACCAGGCAAGAATCTGAATGGGAACAGTACCAAGAGGCTGCCTGTACCTCTCTTCTGTGTTCAGTGGTTTACACTGACTTAGAACCTGCTGCAGTACCAGAGCAGACCCGCACACTAACTGGCCTGTATGACAGATGTACTGGAATTCAGGGGAGGTTTTGTCTGGTCACAATACAGACCTGGCATCCCATTTCCTGACTGGGACCTTGCAGCTCTGCTGCACAGGAGCTGTCAGTCTTTGCTGGAAGAACAACATGTCTGAACCATTTGGAACTGATTGCCTTCTGGAGAAATTTGTTCTCTTCACCCAAATCCCAACAACATAGAAGTGTCTAGTACTTGTTTGATTTCCAGCTAAGAAATACTTCATTGTCCTACATTCTGTGGGATGTTTTTGTGCTGGAAATACATTTTCTTTCAAGAATGCAATTAAATAGCTACTTTGTTTCATCCTAGGAGGATGGGAAAGTCTCCCAACGTATCTTTTTTTTTTCTTAGCTTCAATATTTTGCATATTTCAGGGACATTTCTTTTATTCCTCTCTCAATAAAGCACAGACTGTTTCTTAAATGCTTTTCTTGGAGAATACTAACTCTGAATTTTCCCATTATTTTCAATGATGGAACAACCGAAATAGAATATAACATTCCTGCCCAGAGTGCATCAGTGACATCAAGCCTGCTATTGTTGTATTTTCCAGTCCTTTCCATCCTGTTTCTTATGTAGTCTGCTGCTTCTGGCAGCAGCTGGTGCCAAGCTGAGCAGACATGCACTGAGGGATCTAAACCCCTAGCCAATTGCTCTGTGTGTGATTGCAATTTAATTAGCACCCAGCAAGCTGCCTGAATAGGTGAAATTGATTCTTTGTGGTATTTGCCTCTTTATGCTGTCAGTATTGTGATTTGACTCATTTCATAATTTTTCATTATAATAATCCCTTCTCCATCTTGTTACAAGAAGACCAGCAAATGTAAATGCTGTTAAGCCTCTATGTGGAGTTGTAGTGCATCTTTTGATGTTGCCTAACGTGTATGAAAATGTAGATAATGAAACCATTCTGGAAGGTAGGATAAATGAGCAACACTTACAGGGTCAGCATTCCCAAAATCAGAGTTATGTGTGGATGGAAGTTTTACTGATGATGGGAGGACAGTCTGCTCATGTGAGAGGCCATGTTTTCCATTCCTTGGATTTGTAGGTATACATGTGGTATGTTATGCATAGATAAATATTTATTATAAGCAAAAGGAATTTTTTAAAGATATATATTTAAATATATGTATATGAGCCTGATGGAAAACTCCAGGCACCAGAATCTTCACTGCTGCTCTCCCTTCCCTCCCACACACAGCACGTGTACAATTTACCTGTTCCCTCCCTTTCCAGATGCAGCCAGTTGGACAGAAGCAGCCTTATGGTGTCACAAAAATTGTTCAGGTCCAGTGTCCAACTCAGGTAAAATGTCTTCCTTATTATTGTGAGATTTTAGTCATTCTGCAAAATTTCTGAGTTTCCAAATACTGTTGTAATTTTCTGAAGTTCTTGGGAATATGCATGTGCCCAAGACATTGTGCTGTTAAAAACTGAGTTTTCTTGAATTTAATTGACACAGGCTCTCTGTTTTATACAGATGAAATTCTGAAAACAAGAACTCTGGGAAAAATTCAATTCAATCATCTGCATCAGATTTTTTTAATTTGAAATATATATATATATAGCTAACCCAAATTTATTAACTGTAGGTATGAGGTGCATTATCAGTATTAAAATGTCTGTCACCAATAAAATTGAATCCATGTATTTTATATAATCTAGCTTTTCTGTGATTTGACTCTGCTGCCAGGTTTAACTATTTTAATCCCTGTAGCTGTCAATAGTCCAATAATATCTTCAGGATCTGAGCATCTCAGGTTCAAAGAACAGGTTCTTAAATGCTTTTGCATTTAAGCTCTGACTTTAATAACTTGATAATGATAAAATATATACTGGCATCCAAGAGCTTCTGAACAGCAATTAAAACATCAAGGAAATTGGATTTTGTGTTGTGTTTGATGTTAGGTTTAAGGCAAGAGGTGGTGCTGTGCCTAGAGCATATCTAGGGCAAGGCTTCAGACCAGGGCTTAACCTTCAAGTCTAACCTGGTTTACTTCACTAATGCAACGTTCATTCAAAAATCAATACTGTGAAGATTTTTTTTCTCTTTGAAAATGTAGTCAGAAGACTTTAACATTGGCTGACTCTGTTTCCACTACTGTTGGTAAACATATTCTCTTCACTCTGCAGGAAAAACCCTATTTTTTTACATATAGAAATAGTAACTATTCATCTTCCCTGAAGACATCAAACACCAAAGAGATATCTCAGGTATAGTAGGATTGTTTGCATCAGACTGACTGAATATATTCCAGGGAGGGGGGCATGTGGGTGAGAGTGTGTTGTAGCCTAAATAAACAATCCTACCTGGGAAAAGTAAATGCAAAGTTCCAGCTCTTTATTTCCATGCTTGACTAAATAGTCAGATGCTTAATAGCACGTTTTCTCCTTGTTGGGAGAAAATTTAAGCTAGATGTGTTCAGCCAGACTAAAGTAAGTCTTACCTTCGCTGTTAAGAACTTATGTTAAACATCAGGATAATAATGTTATTTTCCCTGGGATAAGAAGGCAGTCAAAATGGGGCTGTTTAAGCCTACCATGGAGGAAACTAAATCAGATCCAACCACAGTGTAGGTTTGATTTAATCTGATTTACGCCATAGTAAAAGTGAAGAATAATGGATTTAATTTTTTTTGAGATAGTTTTAGATTAGATGTATGGAGAAAAAGGGCAATGGTTTTATTTTTTATGTCATAGTACTCTGATTCTGAGCAGAATGTGTTGTTCCCAAGCAGCTACAGAGAGAGATGATAATGTTCATTTGAATGCCACAGAACACACTGTCTAGACCACATCTGCACTCAGAATGGCCTGTTCATTGTTGGAATTGTAATACACATTTCTCAATACACATTTCTCCTCATTTTAATATAGTGCCATCTGTTTTGTTAGTTACTTGGGAGGTATAGACCCGTGTTCCGTGGGGAAATGGTACCTACTACTCTGATTTTTGGAAGTAGTTGTAGTGTAGGAGATGTTAAGGACACAAGAAGCAACACTGGATTAGATTAGTTGTATTTTTTTAATGAAAAAATAAAAACCTAAACCAGAACAATGGGACAAGACACAAAATTATCTTTTTGTAGGTAAGTTAGAAGTTCTACTTAAGAAGTTCTGTGGAGAGATTTGGAGCAAAAGCATGTCTTTGGGTCTTGTGTGATGGTTTGTTCTGATGTACTGATGTTCAGCCTTCACTAACAGTAGACCCTGGGGGTGTTCCTGTCAGTAGGATGCAACCCAAAAGAACCAGGAGGTCAAATTCCTGGCTGCATATGAAGAAGGCAGGCTTACGGCCTGCTGACAAAGGTACTGTTTTGTGCTGGGGTATTCCAGAGATGTCTTTTTGCAAGAAACTGTTGAACATTCAGAGCATGAGAACGCAATACTTGCATAGCTGAGCACAGCATGGCACAGAATCTGAAACAACTGGCCATGCCGCACTGGGAAGGCCATATGACTTCTGAGCAGGCTGAGCTTATGTTTACTTTCAGAAGGCACCAAATAAGGACAGAATGAGCTGGGTAGCTGTATAGGAAGTATGTGGGAATTCCATTAATCTAATGCTCTGGGACATAAATGGTTTATCACAACCAGAGTATAGTGAGACTGATGTGAAGTCTTGTCCTGTCTGTCTTTGCAGGAGAGAAGTTATGGAACAAATATTCCCTGTACTGATCAGGATCCCTCTGACACTGTTCCTGTTTCAGGTACACTCCCATGCATTTTTACCACAGAGCTACTTCATTTGATGATAGAGAGGGAAGAGGGACTGGGTTTAGTCAGGAGACATACTCTTTTCTTTGGAGTAGTACACTCTATTGACTGTGGCTTTTAAGATCCTCTTTGGAACAATGTACTGGTTGTATAGCAAGAGGCAAGTTCTCCCTCAAGGATGGCGAAAGCTTATGCAACTGCACCTTCCGTATACAAACAAAGATGTGACAGTGGAAAAGACAGGAGGCAGGCAAATCCTCCATTTGCAGAGTGGTACAAATGCAAGGGGTTCCTGTTAGTGCAGTCTGGGGTGCAAAAAGCCATATGGAATTCTGGTTTTGGGTCAGTTTTGTCTTCCCTCAGAAGCTGTGATGGTCCCCAGGTATCCACTCCGTGCTGGTACCAGAGCCGTGCCTCCTTTTCAGTCACTTTCACGGGTTAAAAGGAATTTGAGTAACAACAGATGCAAGACTGAAACCTTGTTTCTTCCTTTGTCGCTTTAGATAGTGCCCAGTTGTGGTATCAGGAATCATTTCTGATTTGATGTCTATCAGCGTCTGTCATTCTGAACCGATGCTATCGCTAATATTAAAAATACTGTCTTTGCAATGTTTTATTATGCTTACTCTAAGGAAAACTGACAACCATCACAATTTGAAGTTTTCTTTCTTTCCTCTTTCCCTTACACTTACCTTTATTTTTTATTTATTAGTTCATAATTTGAAACTGGCAGATATTCAGGTGATTGCTGCCCTGGGAGATTCACTCACAGTAAGTAAAGATCATTGGATAACCATCAATAAAACAACTAATGAAAAAGCATTTCTGAATTTTTAACAGAGGAAATGGAATACATTCAGTTTTACTCTATTGAGCCAAATGCATTTTTCACATAATCTTTTCCCTACTCCACCTTGATCACCTGGCTGATTGGTAATCAGATCATGAGTCTAATCGGAGTGCACAGTTCCCATTTAAAGTCCACAGGAGTGCCACACAAGGAGAAGATGCAAGATTAGCTTGTGCAGTGGCAAAATCAGCCTGCTAGAGTGGACTTCTGATTATTGCTTTTCTTTATTGATTTTAGGCAGTTCCAAGGTAGTAGCCCTGAAAGCTGTTAGTAAGCAGCAGGAATAGAAAGAAAAAGTCTTGCAGCTTATTGTGTATATCTTTGTACCTATATGATATGTGTATATGTGATAATGCTGATGCCTACAATGTCATAATAATTTATACTAAATAAATATTTGAGTAAAATTGCCATATAACATTAGGTGTGTCAAGTCTAACTTAACCCTGATAATATTTTTTTAAGACTTTTCCTGGAACTGGCTCTGATTCTCCAATCAGTGATGACTGTTTCTCTGCTCATAATTCATGTTTTTTATGTGTTCTGTGCTAATCACCACATTAAATCCTTGTAGTCTTCTTCCTTGGAAAAAATGGGAGAGAGAAGACACTGTACTACTTTATTGTGAGGAAAGTTTAATAAATTATTCATTCAGGACCATCTCTATCTTATTTATTCCTTATGTAAGTTTAGAATTATATGAATACTTTGAACATTCTCAACCAATTTTCCCCACTTGATCTAATCACAAAGTTGATAGAAGAGGGTAATTCACTGAAGCAGAGTAAAAATGCCCTCAGCCTTTGATCCTCTTGAAAATGAGGATCTGTTCTATTTTGGGAAGATGATGTAGCTTTCTTGATTAATATGCTTTTTAATTATTTTCACTAGGATCAGTCAGAGAACTAGTTACTGTAGCAGTGTTCATTTTGTGAAGGTGAACTCCTCTTTTGCTCCCAGGCAGGTAACGGGGCAGGATCCAAACCCCATGATGTTCTGAATGTCCTGGTTCAGTACCGAGGTCTTTCTTGGAGGTAAGTTCTAGGAATTTCCTCCCCTCAGTAGGAGGGAATCCATTTTCTTAGGTTTTTATTTATATAATTGCTTTTTTGTACCAAATCGAGGCTTGCAGAGAGTGAATTTGACCTCATATTTTATTTGGAGGCACATGGTTGTGCTATTACTTACAACAGATAAAATATTCAAACTAGTGGCTCTCTAGAGTACAATGTAGGATGTCTGGAATAGACCTGGATACAACGGACAAAATGGGGTCTTTTTTAAGATGGTCTTTTGTCCTCTCGGGTTGTAGCTATTGCAAAGGGGACTTCTAGACCCCCGTGCTGTTGCACCACTTGCTTATTCTGCATTTTTGTCCCTGCTCTTTCTATATCCTGTCTGCTCTTGTCCAGTGTGGCCAACGCCACCCATTTGTCTCACTTAAAATTAGTGGTCTACTAAAAGTAGACCACTTTTTTCTTTTGCTGCTGCTGCTTCTTATACAGTATCTATTTCCTTGACCCTTTCTCAGTATTGCTTACATCATACAGAACAGTTTAATTATGAGTCAATACAGGCTTTTACATTAGCAGTATGTTGTTAGACACATCAAAAAGACACTCTGAAGAAAGTCAATCATTCACATATTAATCTGTAACTGTAAGATTTAACACCATACCTGTGAGGATGTTTTCTGTTTGTCACTTCTTACCAATCTAAACCAATCTTAAGTTTAAACAGGTTCATAGTCATAGAATGGCCTGGGTTGGAAGGGACCCTAAAGATCATCTAGTTCCAACCTCCGTGCCATGGGCAGGGACACATTTCACCAGACCAGGTTGCTCAAAGCCCCATCCAACCTGGTCTTAAACACTTCCAGGCATGGTTCTAGTGCACTTCAAAATAAAGGTGATCTAAGTTAAACATTTTATATTTTGATTCACAATAATCTACTAACTTATTTTTTTTTCCCAAAAAAATGTATACTAGTGTTTCCTACAGCATGAAGGAGAGTAAAAGAGCAACAAGACTTAATGGTGAATTTTACTAGTCTAGTAATACTCTTACAGTTGAGTGGAATGAGGGAAGGAGGAGCAAAGCTATTCATTATGCTTATCACTGAAATATATGCTTCTATAACTTTGGTTATGGGTGCAAAATATTTGTTAATTAAAAAATGGAAGTAATAAGTATTTTAATAGGTACAACACTAGCAAAGACGGCAGCTTTAAAAAAACCAACTCATTCCTTTCAGCTAGGTTTGAACATAGGCAACATATGCCAAAACACGTAAAAGGGCTGGAAGGACAGCTAGTGTACAGGGCTTCTGAAATGATTGTCATGATGACGACAGTGACTGTAATGGGGTGACCCCCTGGGTCCGGACACCAAGAACTGCTTCGGCTTAGCACAACCACGAGAGTGTGCTATGTACGTGTGCAAGACTCGCCAAAGGGGGCGATCTCTTACCTAGTCCACTGCCCTACCGAGTTCATCCTACCTTAGAACACTTTTTTCCTGTTCTTTCTTTTTAACAGCGCTGGAGGAAATGAAAACATAAGCACAGTAACGACACTACCAAGTAAGTGACTTTTTCGGTAAATTTGATAAGTGTCTGGAGCTGTTTATTATTGAAACACCTGCTATTAGCAAAGGAAACACAGGAAGAAGTTACAATTTGTAGTATGACCCAACCAATCCCAATCCATGCTGTGCATGACCTAACTATGTATTTTGTTAATTCCTAGGGTTTGGTTGCTTCAGTATTCTTCTGTTGGTTATAGTTCTGTCCAAAATGTGTCTGGGATAAATGAATCAAAGATCTTAGCTCATAGCCTAAAGGAACTATTTTGGCTGTATGGGAAAGTTGTGTCAAGCAGGAGCAGAATCACATTACAAGATCAGATTTTGCATACTTTTTAAAGGTCAGGACATTTTAGATCTGAGGTGCTTGTAAGGTTGGTTTGTAACCTAAGATCTAGAAGGGAATATGGGGTCTTTGGGGTTAATGCATCTGTGAAGATCAGGCTAAACGATTTGATTCCAACCCATCTGCAGATAGAGCATGATGGCATGAGAATCTCCTGCCTGAGTGTAGGGTTACTCACCCTCACTTACTAGGCAAAATGGCATTGCTAGCCAAGAAGATTGTGTTTCGTCATCAGATACCTGAATTCATGAAATTTAGAAATTTTCAAGGTAGGGAAATAGTTGAAAGGTGATTAATTTCTATGTTTATTATACTTAAAGGTTATTTTTTTTTTATTACTAGCTTCTAAATGTTTTCCTGGTCTTTTACACAGTCTAATCTTTATAGTCTCATTTGCTATCTGCTACAGGAAGCAACATTGTTGGGTGCTGTCTTTTTCTGCAGATATTCTTCGTGAGTTCAACCCCTCCTTGGTAGGGTATTCCACTGGCACCGGGAGTCAGAATTCAAAAAATGCGGCACTCAACCAAGCTGTGGCAGGGGCTCATGCAGAGTAAGAGGAAAACTCTTTTAACTCTAATAGAAAACTGTTTTGTTTGTTTTCTGTAAAACTCTTTTGTGACTGAAAAAGGCTCAAGCACTGGAATTTGGCAGAAGCACATAAAGTCTGATAGGCAAACCCAAAGAGATTTTTTTAGCCCAGCTCTAGCATGAAGGCCAAGAAATGTGATGAGCACTTTGCATTGTTTCTAATCTATGTCAAATAAATTAGCAACAAATGCAATTCTTTGTGCAGTATTTTCAAGCAAGAAAGCCAAAGTACTACTCGGAAATCATCACTTCCCTGTCCTGTTGTAAGTCAGAGAAAAGATATCCCAATTTTATAGGAGATATATGCCAGCAGGACCAAGAGTTCATGTAGAGAGACTAAGAGAAAGTTGTGGATTTTTTAATTCCCAGTTTGGCAGACCTGGGAATTAACTAGTGATCACTATGCTCAATCTTCAGTGCAATTCATGTCTTTTTTTTTCCATTGGGAAGACTTCTTTTAAGACATACTTCAGTGGTTTGAGGCCTTATAATAACATAGATACACTCAAAAATGTTTCAGTGATATGTGTATCAATAGCATCTGTCTGATATATAGAAGGAGAAAAGTGCATTTTCTGTATAGCTTGTAGAAGTGTGACTATGCAGCATTTGAAAAGTGGTTGAGTGCCTGTTAGATGCTAATTATTTTCTCTTCTCCCACCCCCCCCTAATTACTGTCTCAAAATATAGCCTATTTTGGGTATCATGTATTCCATTCAATGAAAATTGAACTTTCTCAGGGGTTTTTAGCTGTTGGATGTCAATTAATCAGCTTTCCTCTTTGCCTTGCTGGCTATGAAGGATTCCTTTTTTATTTTTATTATTTTATTTTTAGGGATGTTCCTGAACAGGTTAGAAAACTGGTGGACCTCATGAAGAATGATGCTGTAAGTTTGTGTCACTAATATCTTTACAAGAAAGCTACATGGCACCATTATTTCTAACAGACCAACAGCAGATGCCAACAATGAATGCCAAACATTAAAGCTATGGGTACAGCAGTGTACAGTGTAATCCTTCCATGTACAGAGTGAGTCAGCACAAAATAATCTATAACTTGCTCTTCGGTGAATTTGTACCAGCATTTGATAGATACTATCAGCTAATTGTATCCTTCCCATCATTTTTACTGGAAGTGGCTGTAAAATCAGTGCCTGTGCTTCCCCTCCTAACCTGTGTCACCCTGCCAGATGACAGAGCTTTTTCTCTGCAAGGATTTTGCTATGCTACTATTAATTATCTTGTAAGCAGATGGTTTTACCAGCAATAATGATACATGCTAGGATGTTGAGGGCAAGATTTTCAAGTAGCAAATCACGTGGAGTGAACACGTGAAATAAGGAAGGGACTTGTTTGCTTTAAAAACATTTTAGTCCCTTTTTTCATCTAGGAGTCAGCTGATTTTTGACTTAGATATTTGTTGTTAGGAATTATTTGATTAATGGTCTGTAAACCACACATTAGGCTGAGGATTGCTTGCATATTTTTCACCTCAGCTCATGCTTTGAATGTTTGCTATTTGAAATTTGACAAATGTGCTATGCAATCAGTGACCTAAGTTACGTTATAATAGTTTGGCTTTTCAATTATGCATTTGAAAAGTGGCCAAAAAGCCTTCAAGATAACTCTGTGTGTGTGTCTAGTGTAAATACTCTGGCACATACATATTGGCAAAAATATTTGCAGTAGCTTCTTTTTTGGTTCACTTTCTCGTAAACAAGATTTCAATATGACAGCAGTATCTGAAATGAGATTAAAAGAAATAGCAACTAACTGTGAAGGGTTGCATGGTTTTCATTCAAACCATTTGAGGCCTCTAAGCACTACTCTATGATATTTATCAGCCTGGTAATGTATACAATGGAAGTTAATGGAAATACCCTTTATTTAAATAGTAAATATTTTTGTTTCATCAATTAACTTCTTTCTGTTAGAGGTCACATATCTTTGATTTAAAAGATCCTTATTTTCCCCTCTTTTTGTACAGTTGTTGGGTGCAGGAGGAAAATTTTCCCTATTGTAATTTAGATAGGTACATTTTGACACCAAACTACTGAACAGCATGTTGCCTCCTGACTTTGAAGAAAGATGGTTTTAAACCTGTTGAGGCTGATGTACTATTGCTGCTTTTCTTACTGGTGTTTTGCACTGAAATGAAAGCATTAGGATATTGAGCACAACCACCACTACATAGTAATAAGCATATCTGAACCTTACTTCAAAGCTAAGAAGGTGCTTCTTTACTGTAGCGTAATTACCTTGGTTTAGTTATCTATCTGTTTGCAAAATCCTTCCAGAAGAAAAGAGTGCCATAATTTTTACTATTATTGTTAGATAGAGATAGTATTGCCTCCCCTATTCTTTGCAGTTTGCCTCACAGCAAGACTGAAATATATTGCCCTCCAGGGCTTTCCAGTGGGATCGCTGCATTATTTATGACACAGTAAACCACATACCATAATTTTTGCAATGAAGATGTATTTCTAGAACCACAAGAGGAGTCACTCTGTGTACATAAGATATTACTAAGAAAAAGATAGATTTCGAGCAATAGTTTTCTGAAGCAAATAATTTTGCACAATGCCACTGATCTTGTAAGCCTGGTTCAGATCATAGTAGTTTCTACATCTTCAGTCATGACTACAAATTTGTTGTTGTTGAGGATGCTTAGAGAATGATAGCCAGGTACTCTGAGAAATGGGAAAATTGTATTTATTACGTTGCCTGCCTCTTTCACCTTTTTTTTTTTTAATTAATAATTTTCATTCTATCTCCCTCTCTGTGCAGAGAATAAATTTCCAGACTGACTGGAAACTCATAACTCTCTTCATAGGAGGAAATGACCTATGCAGCTTCTGTGAGGATCCAGTAAGTTCCTGCAGCATCTACTTGGCCAGCCTGGGCATGGGATCTTTTTGCATTGCATGAAGAGGGTGAGAGGGAGGAACTCAGTGGGTGAGATCAAAATAATGTAGGGTCTTAATTTTGCAGCTCTGGAATGTAACTGTACTGAGACCTCCATATTGTTCAATGTAGTGTTTTGATGAAGGTTGCAAAGTCTTTAGAACACCTGTAAGTTACATAATTGTTGCTACTTTGTTTTACTGTTACCTAAGGTCAGCTTTTTATTACAGTCAATTTGCTTCTTGTAGATGAAAGGTCGAGGGTTTTTGCTCCTCTTTGCCTTGTGCACGCTCACACTCCTAAGTCTTACTTGATGCTCTATTACCATTTTCATGCTATGGGAAAGGTTCTAACCACAGCTCATGCTAATGTAGCTTTATATAATTTAGTATATATTTTATATATATATACAATATACATATACTCTATCTAGCCTTTCATGTGTGTGATTATAGAGGAGGTAAAAGGCTGTGGCGACTCCTCACTTAGGGATAAGTGTTATCTACTTACAGGCACATACTTTTCATTTTGCATGATTAATTTCAGATCAGGAAAAACAACAAAGCAGCGCAGTAAGATGGTTACAAAACAAGGAGGGAGCAAATTAAGCATTCCCATCTTTTGCTCCTGACCCAAACAAAAAATGGCAGTTGCACATACCGGGGTGGGTGGCAAGGAGATGGTGTCACTGCATCCAAAGATCACAGTGATCTTTACATTGCACAACTACAAATAGCATCAACCACAATGCTCTTGATGTGCTGTGATATAGGAAATGAATAAGAGATCTGAGCTGTCTAATTCTGTGGAGATGGCAAGTGGATCTCTCGATGAACTTCTTGGAATTAAATGAGAGAGAAATAAGGTTGAAAATAAGACAAACTTCTCTCACAAGAAAGTTTATTTGAGTCTTGAATAGTTCCTCAAGTGAAAAATGTGTGTTGGATTACTTGAGACAATAAAATTAGAGGGGTTTAAAATGGAACACAGAATTTTTGGCAAGTATATGAAATTATTTCAATCCCAGATAACAAGTGGCAAAACTTAGGTGATTATTTGTGGCAGGCAAGGAGCATATGGGAGATGCGTTCTGATATTCCATGCAGCAGAAAGAAACTTACTTAAACTGTTCCCTCCCAAGTATGGTCCCTGTGAGTTTTTAGCCATGCTTTTAAGACCAGCCAAAGTAAGCCTGGGGATTGAGGATGTTGTGATGTCTGATAATAACCCCTGAATTTCCCCTCTCACTGGTATCCAGTGGCTGCTAAATCTTTTCTTGCGAGTGAGACAGCTGTGATGGGCAGGAAAAAAAGCAAAGACAAGAGAGTTTTGCCTCTGATTCTGTAACTTTTGACTTGAGTTAGAAACACGAACACTACTACGAGAGACTCTAGCTAGTCACTGTTATGCCTGCCTGAGCAACCTGGTAATAAAATTGAACCCTCTTTCTTCAACAGGTACGTTATTCTCCTGAAAACTACATCTCCAATGTACAAATAGCTTTGGATTTACTTCACAAAGAGGTAAGTCAAACTTCCCTAGTATGTGGGAGCAGAGATCATGTTCTGTTTGCAAAGAAGTCACTGATCATTGATTAAGAATTTGTTTCCTTGCTTTCATCAGCAGAGAACTGCTGTATGCAGATGTGCTTGCTTGCAGGAAAATCTTAGTGAAAGGCAAAAAGGGCTGGAGAATTATTTTACCAAAGGAATGAGGATGTGCTTGCCTCACAGCTGATGTGCTGTGGACAAATAATGTAGAAACTCTTGTAACAAACGTGAACAAACATGTTATTCATTGATTAGAAAATGCTTTACTTGTTCCTTAAACTGCAAATGAGTATATATTTGTGGTCATTGAGAGAGGTTCCGATATTCCTCATAAGGGTAAGAATGATGAGAGTACTTGAAGAATTAACAGGTGTCTCAGTGATGCTGAGACCTGTAACAACTTGTTTGGCCCTTTTTGAAACCATCATTTTCAAGTGACCAGCCACCAACATTTAAAACAGATCTTGGCAGTGCGGGCAGGGGTTGTAATTTAGTATTGCATGTGTGGGGGATTAATTATTGAGATAGTACTTTGGACACCTCTGTTATAAATAATGCAAGCTGCTTGAATCAGCAGGCTGCTGCTTGAGGTCTGCTGTGGCTGTATAGAGGCAAAGACAGCACTCTGTGCTCCAGGAGTTTGCTATGGGTTTGCTTATTCTCTTGGCAGGTTCCACGGGCATATGTGAACCTGGTGACGGTACTTCCCATAGCAAGCCTCCGGGAGCTTCATGCACTGAAAAACAATAGCTGCCCAAAGCTGCTTATGAGGTTTGAAGATTATTTATGTTGCAGCTCTCATTATTGCTTACAGAAGGCTGCAAGGTCTTGGGAAACTTTTTTTCTTAAAGGGAAATGGTTCTGGTATTTCAGACTACAAGACACCTTCCTCCATGCAAGTGTATGTACCTACACTTTAATTTCAACGCAGCATTTAGAAATGCCTGTCTGTCTGTCACTGTCTCTGTATCTGAGCTCTGCTGTTACCACTTTTAGTGGAGGTGCCATTTTCATGACTCACCACTTACCCTGCAAGTGAGTTCAAGCCGGAGCAGAAAGAGCTCAGCTATGCACTCTTTGGCAAAGATAGAAAAGACATTAAGACACAAGGTTTTCTAATTTTATTTACAGATTTACCTTTGTGCAGTCTTAAAACTCTCCCTCTTGCTTCTGTAGTTTTCAATCTCTGTAATCTCATTGCTGATTACTAGTTTATTGCTAATTAGTCTCTCAAGTAGATGTCTGGGATTGCTTAATTGTGCTACCTGCTCCTTTATAGCTCAACAATTCTCCCAGGTCATTCTGAGTCCACCACTGATGTGGCAGGTCTGCCACCTCAGTGGACTTTTGGTGACTCAGGTAGGGTCCAGCATATCCCCACAGACTTGCTTCTGGCAGGACTTGCTTGGTTTCAGAAAAGCAAATACCTGCTTTTCTGGACAGACGGAGAATAACCTTGGCTTATGAATGTAGGCAGCCACTGAAGGTGGTTTTACAGGAGGAACATAGATGCAACCTTCTTGCTCTGACTTAAGGGCTCTCTTGTGGCTGTAAGTGGAAAATTAGTTTTGAAACTCAGATTGCTGGTGCTCCTGATAACCAGTTGTAGTTTTGGTTTTTAGCAAGGGTTATTGGCTAGAGTACACAAGTATCTCAAGGTCCTAATCATTGAACAAGGGTAGTTGGCGAAGCCTTTAAGGTTATCTCATTATACCTGTAGCCTTTTTTCCATCATTTCAGATGCCATGCTGAATTTAACATTTGTCTGTCTGCCAGCAAGCTAAGTTTACAGAGTAATAAGCAGATCCTATGTGGGATGATAAATGCCATTCTACTGAACTGAAGAAGGACATGGATGAGGCTTTTTGACCTTGAAAGCTTGTTTCTTTTTTTTTCTGAGGGTAGCAAATAACCTAGGAAGAAATTAAGTCTCTGCTAATCTTACCTTGCTTAGGTTACTGAAACTTCTGAAAAACACAATTTAGATTTGTATTGCCTTTCATATAGAGGTACTGTGGAAGTAAAATCTTTTGTTAGTTGTTCTTCGTTAAGCTTAGTTTGGAGGTGATAGGGATCTGTGTATAGGTGTATCAACTCTATAGGAGATACTTGTCTAAAAGCTCTCTCAGGCGTGCTTTACTGTGGTCGTACATCAGGATTTTTTAAATGAGTCCTTATTCTTGAATTAATTTCTCAAGTAATAATGAGACTTGCCCAGGAAAAGGAGCATCTCAAGAAAAATATTTACATGCTAAAAAGTTAAAAACTTCAGGAAGGGATAAACGTGGACAACATGAGTTCACAGAATCTTGAAATGGTTCAGGTTAGAATGGATCTGTAAGGATGGAGATTCCAACATCAGTTTTGGTGACTGTTTTGGTGCCCTACCACACTTGCTGTGAAACATCCCGTAAGCTATGACTCAGTTGATTAGAATGGATTTTTAGGAACATCATCTTGAAGTATGCTTGCATAATACTGCTGAAGCAAACCTTGTTGCGCAGGTGTACTTATGAACAGCTTTTGTGGTGGGTTGCCCCCAGGTGCCAGCCAAGCACTCCACACAGCCACTCAATCACTTCACCCCAGCAGCACAGGGAAAAAAACAAGGATTATGAGCCAGAAAATTCCTGGATCAAAATAAAGGCAAAGAAGCCGCTTACCAAGTATCATCACAGGCAAATCAGACCTGATTTGGGGAACTTAATTGTATTTATTGTCCATGAGTATAAATGTTTAATTACAAATTCCGGTATTGGGAAATTAACAAACAAAAAATTAAACAGCTAAAGCTCCTATCCTCCTCCTCCATGGGTGGCACAGGGGCTTGAGGTCTGGATCTGGTATGTCTCTGTCACTCCTTCCTGTTCAATCTTGTCCTGTGCTTCAGCATAAGTCCTTCAGAAGTGTGTGTCCACAGGTTGTGGTTCTTTCCAGGAGTGCCTACTATGTGGTATCTGCTCCTTGCTTCTGCTGTTCTTGCCTCCTCTCCCTCTCTGGTGTTTTCCACCCTTTCTTAAGTAGGTTTTCACAGAGGCACCACCATCTTGGCTGAGAAGCTCAGCCATGCCCTGTGGTTGGTTTGTTGAAGCTGTGTCCAGCACAGCCAGCCCTGTTCTTTCCTCACAGAGGTCACTCCTTCTGCTGAAACCTTGCCGTGGGTACCCAGTACAGTTTTTGCTTGTGTGGAGACTTTTTCTCTCTTTATTTTAATCAATTTATCCCTAATAAATGTGTTTCTGCTCAAGAACTGAGACTATGCAGAAACTCTAATGAAAGTGCAGAAACTCTAATGAGAGCTAATGGTCTCACTGAGTGGCCTTTCAGAGAATTCTCAGAACTTTTAATCCCTGCAGCATGCCAGCTCAGGAACAGGGAGAGAAAAAGAAGAGCAGATCTGACCACCATGCTCTTATCCCACAGGATCCTGTGCCCTTGTGTCATAAACCCTAAGGATAATTCTAATGAATTAAAGCAATTGGTCTACTTCAACAGAAGGTATCAGGTAAGACACGTGGCATTTCTTACAAGTTGAATGTCATCCTCCTGTTTATCAAGGGACTACAGATGGGCTAATATTTGAAAGTGGAGGACAGTTGCCACTCATTTTAATGATATATTTGTAGTTGTGATTAATAAAAAAAAGTGAGGGGGAAATGGGAGAGTAGGATAAGGATCTTTACAACTCTGTTTTACAAAACCAACAAAACAGGTGAGAAGAAAGCCATAGAAAGCATTTCCAGAGCCACAGAAAGTAAAGTATGTCAGAGAGCCAGCAGTTTTTTGATCAGTTACTTTATCCTACATCAGATTGTGTCAAACAACATGGTAAATCAGGGGCAAGCTTTCAGGCATGGCATGTCAGCCAAACCAAAAATGCTTCGGTGATTCTGTAAGATCTTTTTGACAGAAAATCTAATTACTGAGCAGGCCGCTGGTCCTTGCCATTCTTGGGCTGTCTCTCTGCAAAGAAGCTCGGGGTGCGTGTCAGAAAAAGGCAGCTGCATTGGCTGCCTGGCGCAAGCTGGAAACTGTGGCCACGTCTGGGCTTCTGCACTAGGGAGGGAGAACCCCTGGGTGAGATGTGGGTGGATGGAAGGACTTGATGAGATGAACACAAAAGAAGAAACAATGACAACTTTTGACTCTTTAGGAGAGAACCCGCCAATTAGTGGAGAGTGGGAGATATGACACTAAGGATGATTTCACAGTGGTTGTGCAGCCATTCATGACTAATATGGACATGCCAAAAACACAGGTAAGAACAATCAAAAATATATTCCCAGAATTAAATCCTGGTACAATTCCCCTGAATGGTCAAAATTGTCTTAGCGTCTAAATGTGACCAGATGTTTTTTTACCTAATAATTACTACATTCAGTTGAGTTAACATCCAAAATTGCAGAAAATGTACACAGTCTCTGTTATTCCATAAACAATAGGAATACAGACCTTACAGACATGATTTGGGGCACTGCAATTGGGCAGCCATGCAGTAGATATCTTAGTTCCAAGTCTTCATCAGGGAACATTTGTTCTATTGCTTATGCATCAACAAGTCCTTTCTGTTACTTTGACAAATGACTTTTGGTAGGAAACCCCATGTGTTTCAAATCACTATTATATTGGGTTCTCAAGGAAAATAAAGAATACAATCAGTATCTGTGCCCAGATATTCTGTACTCAGAGCCATAGTGATCTGTATTCCTTGTTACTTTGGAAATACTGTACTAGAAACTTTTAAAAAGTTCAGACCTCAGGCCTGGTTTAATTCTCTTGGCCTCAGATGCCTTTGCAGCTACTTTGGTTAGAAGTCATCTGGGATATCTTGCTGGGAGAGAGAGGGCATAATGCACAGCTTGTTGCATATGTACTGCCTCTGTGATAGCACCCATCTTATTCTCTAGGAGGGGTGGCCAGATGATTCATTCTTTGCCCCAGATTGTTTCCACTTCAGCCAGAAGGCTCATTCCCAGGCTGCACGTGCTTTGTGGAACAACATGGTAAGATTTTTTTTAAAGATTATGTCAGTCTCAACTTGTTCACTCCATCCTGCCCTTAGCAGCTAAACAAAAACCCTCCAGGGAGCTACTAGGTAGATAGCCATATCTCTTCTGAATTGTTTTTACAAGGGAAAGGAGTGCTCATGTGAAGAAGGGTGGGTCACCTGAATTGTTTAAGCAGTCATATCAAACCAGTAAATCTCAGGGTATGTTAAGGCTGGCAGCATTGGGACTTCACTTAGGGAGAGGATGCCTGCCAGGCACGTTGATCAGCAGGTCACATTCATGGTGTATGGGAATTGGGCCATTCAGCACTCAGAGGCAGTGCATGGAGGCAGCTGCCTGCATCAATGCTGTGTACTGAAACTGTCTTGCTGTGCTGCAGGGGTGGTTTCCAGTGATTGGCAACACAGCACTACCCATTGCTCTGATATTCATGTGCTTTTGTTCTGTGCACTCCCTTTTTCCCACAGCTGGAGCCCTTAGGGGACAAGACAGACAGTCAGCCAATGGAAGATGATATTGTTCTCAAATGTCCAATTGTGGTAAGTTACGAGGGTGTCTGTGTTTGTGTGGGGGTGCTTGGCATGGCTGAGAGTCTACATGGGCTTTTTCTAACTATGCTGTCTCTGTGAGTGGAGTCTGCTCTCCCATGAGATGGAGGGCAAGCTCACCCCAGGAGTAAGCTTCCTGTAGTGGTTTAACCCAGGCTGGGTGCCAGGGGCCCACTACAGCCACCTTCTCACTCCCCCTTGCCCAACTATAGAGGAGAGAGAGAATATAATGAGAGGTTTCGTTATTCATGATAAGGACTATAACAGATTCTTTCTTAATCACCGTCACAGGCAAAACAAGACTCTATGTGGGAATAATAATCAAATTTATTACTAACAAGATCAGAGCTAAGAGTGAGACACTAAAAGACACCTTTTACCCCCCAGTCCCCCTCCTTCTTACATCCAACCTATTCTCCCGCAGCGGTCAAGGGAAAAAGGCGAGGTGGGGGGGGGAGGTGTTGCTGTGGTCAGCTGCTGTTCTCAGCCGCTGCTTGGGGAGAGGAGTCCTTCCAGCCACATTCCATGGGGTCCATCCCTCACAGGATACAGTTCCTCTCACAAACTGCTCCGGTGAGAGTCCATCCCATGGGCAGCAGCCCTTCACCCACAGCTGCCGCATGGCTGATATTCCACAGGATGCAGTCTCTCAGGCACAGGCTGCTCCAGCGTGGGCCCCACGAGCCACGCATCCTAACAGGAGAATCTTACTCTAAGTGGGCTCCTCTCCCCACAGGCTACAGTCCCCTGCCAGCTTCACTTTGGGTCTCCCACGGGCTACAGCCTTCCCCAGCGTCCACCTGCTCCGGCGTGGCTCCTTCCCGGGCTACAGGTGGATCTCTGCACTCCTGTGGTCCTCCATGGGCTGCAGGGGCACAGCTGCTTCACCATGGTCTTCCCCATGGGCTGCAGCTGGATCTCAGCTCCGGCGCCAGGAGCATCTCCTCCCCCTCCTCCTCCACTGACCTTGGTGTCTGTGTTGTTGCTCACAAGCTCTCACCCTGCTCCTCTCCGGCAGCCATCTTCATTTCTAACTACTTTTTTTTTTTTTTCTTCCTTCTTAAATATGTTATCACAGAGGCGTTCTGCCAACTACTGATTGGCCTGGCCTTGGCCAGCAGCGGGCCCAGCCTGGACATGGGGAAACTTCCAGTAGCTTCTTGAAGAAGCCTCTCCCTCAGCCCCCCCCCACTGCCACCAAAACCTGGCCACAGAAAAACCAATACACTTCCTTACAGTCACACTTCACAGTTGGCCAAAACACAAGGAAGAGGTTTTTGGCCTACCTAGTCAAAGTCATCAAGTATCCACCGAATGACAGAGCTTCAGTGTGGGGGAACAGAGCAATGATGACACCAGTCAGCACAGCTCTGCAGAGGTCACCAGGACTACCATGCAGTGGGACCATTAGCTTCTTGTTGACCTCACACAGCGGTGTCCTGAGCCTATTTTCTAACTTTTGGCTGTATAAAAATATAGCCCCAGGTTTATATTTTTGTTACATAGATTTTAAAAAGGCCATTTCTTTTCTTTTTAAATCCCTGGGATTTATTTGCATCAAGCTGCTAATCATCTACAGACATCTGAGAACTGAAGTTTGGGGAATGGAAATTTCCCTGTGTTCCTCTGATGCTTTCATTGACTCAGATTGCCTTGTTTTGTAGGCTGAGCCATTCCTGAGGACATATAAGAACAGTAATTACACATACCCTAACCAAACTCCAGTAAGTGTCAACATCACCATCCCACTGTTACTCTGCTGCATCTGTTCCTGTATGGTAACAAACTGAGTCATGTTCTGCACCACAGGTGAAATCAGTCTGTGGCCAAAGGGGCTTGGGAGGCTGAGTGCATGGCACAGAACAGAGAAGCACTCTCTAAGTTATTCAAAATGCATCCAGAAACACCTGTAAGAACACATGCTCGGACAGCATGGTTATCAGTACAGGATGCTGTGCTGTTCTGAGCAATAATATTGAATATGACTATTGAACTGAGCAACCAAGACCTGTCTAGTTAATTATATGCTAAAGAGTATAAATATATGCTAAAGAATTTGTCCACCTGGCCCCTGCTGGGTAGATCCTAGTTAATACTGATTGTATTTGCTAGCCAAATTCTGTTCAGCTTTCTTCTTCTCTTTAGAATTATGGAAGCCAGCTGCTATGTGAGGACAGGTCCCCATCCTCTCCTCCTGCAACTTCAGGTAGTCTTGCCTGTTTTATGTTGACAGATGGAATTACCTTCAGCTGTCCTTAAGCATCAGTGTTAATTTTTGCTGAAATGACTGCTGGACTGTGAAAGACACTGCTCAGACAGGATATCACGTTTTTCAGTAGCTACTTAACAGATACAATGCACAGATAATGTCACACAAAGTAGCATTCTGATTAAGTAGCTCCACTGTACTCACTACCAGTGGAGAATTTCAAAATATCTTGTGGTAAAATCCGAATTTGTGTGCAATATGACCTAAATCTCATAGAAAGAAATGGAAATCCAGCTTCATGCATGGTAGTCTAAAACACAGCAGTATTCAGTTTTTCAAATAATTTGATGTTGTCTTTTCCTTAGTTCCCTTGTGTCTTCTTATCACTTTAATATACTGTTCCTGCTTTGTGTAATTCTGCGTTGCTTTACCTTCACCTTGGCGCTGGATATTGTTTGCCACTTGTTATTTGGTCCTTGCTCTTCTGTCTTTTCAGTAGCAATGTTAACCATTGAAATATTGAATAATATGCATATGCTGCTGCTAAAATCACATGAGATGAGCTGGAAAAAGCTCCTGATTTAACACTTGGGTATTACAAAAACAACATGACAGAGCATCACAAGGTATAATGGCATATTTCAAATACAAAGTAGCAAAAAAGCATAGCTGTTTCCTATCCAGGTTCAACTGCATCTCTTTTCTTTGCAGTGCATTCCCTAAAGCCAGCTGATGTGAAAATTATAGCAGCCCTTGGGGATTCTTTGACGGTAAGAAGATAGTGTTTTTACTGTTCTCTTGGTAAAACTACAAACATGTGCCTTTTCTGGTGGAGGGAAAATAGCTATTGTACCTAGAAGAAAAGATCTGTTCATTCACGGATGATAATAGGTCTAGCATCTAGAATAAGAAAGAAAGTGTCAGTCTTCCAGCACTCTGATCCCCCTACACACATATTCACATGCTTTTGAACTCAGGCTGAAACACACGCAAATGCTTTGAAGAGGTGCCTGAATAGTTTGCTAAATTGGAGACATAAGAGATCAGATGCTGTTGAAACTAATGGGACATAACACAAAGCTTAGGTTGCTGTGCTTTACAAAGATTTTTCTGAATAGGAATGACTGATGAACCTGTTCTGCCTTTGTTCTTTCCGGAAAAAAATGCAACTAAGAGGTGTTGGATAATTGTAGTAATAATAATTTGAGCATTAGTGAGATGAGGATGCACAGAGTAAGAGCCCTCTGACTTGATGCATTTCCAGAGGTACTCCATCTGATTGTTCATGTAGTTGTAGTTCTTGCTGATGATGTTTATCTTTGGTAGCCAAGAAGGGATATCTCTTAAAATCCAGATGTCCTATATTCCAGTTATGCCTTTCTGTCTCATGTTTTCACACTGGTCAAGGACTGAAATTCTACACCCAGGTCAAAGGAAACACTGGACAGAAAGATGTAATTGGAGTATATGTTTCTCTGAATCTGAGCCTTAGCAAGAAAGACATTGTGTGTACAAACCACAAAGCCTTTACAACAATCTGGCAGACATGTTGCTATAACTCCTACACACAGCAGGCTACTGAAATAAACCTGCAATATTAATGAATTAAAGATAGTCTGTATATGGTTGTGGTTGCCATATTGTAATATCCAGGACCCTGCAGGTATTTCTCCTTCTAAGTATAGTCTGTAGGAACTGGTAATAAAATCTCTTTTCACAGAATGTGCAGTGGTGTATTGCTGTCTATGACTTGCACTTGGCCTGTGCAGTTATTCTAAATATCTTGTTAATTCAATGAAGTTTATATATAGAAGAAAATGTAGTATTATGGTTTAGTCTGAGGTAGCAGTAAATAATCTGCTTGGCTTCTTGCTGTACTGAGGTACTGGCCTGTACCCAAATTTAATATGAAACTGTAGAATCACAACTGGCAGGAATTACTCTGCTTCTGAATTCTGGAGGTAGTTTAGGAAGAATGTAGTTGCTAGTTTGCCTCTTTCTTCAGAGTAAACGTAAAAAGGGCTTCCTCCTTTCTCTAGTACTGCTGTAAGCCTTTCCATTTAGCATAATACTTTTCAAATTGGAATATAGGTATTATGGTTCTTCTTTCTGTTATATGTTTGTTTTCTCTGGTGAGTTCATAAATGTTTCATATCATTAGCCAGAAAGTTTTATCTGTTTGATTGATATGTTTTCATCATTGAATGATGCAACCATAAAAGAGTTGTTTAGCTCCTCTAGACCCATGAGAAGAAAGTTTTTGTTCCCCAGCTCCATCATGCATTTTGTTCGTCAGATATACAATATGATGCTTGTAAATCATCATGAAAAGTATTGTGTTCTTCAGGAGAAAGGTTGGGGAAAAGCCAGATGCCTTGTAAAGCTTTGGAAGATATCCACTGAATTCAAATTAAACAAAACAACTATGTAATTGTATTTGGTAAATTGTATTTATTACATATTTGCATTACAAATTACTATTGCATTAGTAACTGTACTTTAATTTTTTTTAATTTCATTTGGTTAATGAAAAATAATGTCCAGGCTGGTTCAGGAATTGTCTCGGATACTCTCGAGGATGTGGTCACTCAATACCGGGGACTGTCTTGGAGGTAAGTCTTCAGCCAAGGTGATGAAGATATGCCTGTTCTCCCCTGTAAATACTAGTAATACTAGTCTCCTCCACATTTTGAGTCTTTCATCTGTCAGAAAGTTGGAAAAAAGGTTGCTTCTCGGTCTAGCATTTCTTGAGCATGCATCAAGGTCCAGGATTTGCCATAAGGGTGGCTTCACAGGAAATGTTTTCAGCAAGGTATTTTAAGATAGCCTTTTGATTTCTCTCATGCCTTTTTCTTTGGCTTCTTGCAACAGCTTGTATTTTTGTCAGGACGTCAAGTTGGCAATCTACAAAGCTGCAGAAAAATCACTAGAACAAACAAGTCAGAACTGGTTGGTTTGGGGACTTCTCAGAGTTTTCTATTTTGGAACTATTTGTAGTACCATGGAAAAGTTCATTTAACCAAACACCTTCTTCCACTTGCAACACGTAGTCGTAAAAGGCTTAGGTTGTTTCATTGTGGCGTAGCTCAGCTGTTATGGACCAAAGCAGTTCTGTGCTGTAGTAACACCTCTCTAAGCCAGAGTGTAGCCTCAGTATGTCCTGTCACTAGGGCACAGAAAATAGGAAAGCTGGAGATAACATATCCATGCACAGGAAGAAGGAAAAGAGAGTGAGGAGCCACTGTTGAAACTCTCTATTATAGTCACCCATGGGCTGTCTGTGTTCAGTGTTGCCTAAAAGTGGCTTCATGAGGCTGGAGTCGGCCTCAAAGCTGACATTCTAATTTGCAGTACTGAAGGGTTTGATCATTTGGGTATGCACCTATCTCAGGTATTTTTCTGCCACTTAATAAATGATTGACTGTATCCTTGTACCTCTGCAAGGTCATGAAATGCTTCTGACAAGCATCTTCTGAAACCAGAGCCACTCTACTCAACAGCATTTCCACTTCTGTTCTCTCTATGTATTCTGATAGATTGATGGTTACCAAATTACTCTTTGCTTTTTCCGATCTTGTGTGGAAGGTTTTCACTTTGCTTATTGTCAATGTCCTGATAAGAGATTAATGACCAGGATTTCTCTTTCTAATTTAGTATTGGAGGAGATGAGTCATTAGAGAACGTGACAACTCTACCTAGTAAGTAAATGATTTGCTAGATATAATTGGCAAGATTGAAGAGATGCAATGGACGGATTTTGATATGTTTACAGAACCCTGTTAAATATTTCAAAGCTGGTTTAGCACAATTTACAAGAACTACTTTTAAAAGAAACAATATCCTAAGGACTAATGAATAGAAAGTTGCCTTCATCAGTGAAGCTGAGAACCAGCTAATAATTCCCTTACTTTTTCCTTTCCCTATTCAACTGCTTGGTGAGTGTTATTTGAATTTCTAAATAAGCTTGCTATGTCCATGCCTGTGATGCACTTAGCATTTGCTTTTAGTAAATATTCCATCGTAGCTTTTTCCAAAACAAATATGTGCATAGAATAGGCCTCTTTCATAAATAAAGCTGCCCACTCGTACATGTAGCCTAAAGGGAATAGTTTTAACTTTCTCTTCACTGAAATGTGTCTACTGTTAATGTAAAGCCACTCGAACTTCAGTTTGGATGAGCTGTAATAACAAAATTCCATTTGAAGAGGGCCAGTAAACTGCCTTTTGGGTGTTGGCCATTATTTTAAGTAGAATGTAACAAGAATATGATTAGAATAAGCAATTAATTGCTTCACTGCATCCTATTACATTTTACAATTTGAAATTAAGGTAGTTTTTACAGTTTACAAGGTGGCCATGTCCATTCTCAGCTGTGAATTATTCTGTCAACTTCCTTTTGGAAACTACTATGGAGAGAACATGATGGGATTTGATCAGAACCATGCATCTGACAATTCATTCTTCAGAGTTGACATTAGTATGAGATTTTTGCACAGCTATAAAGCAGATCCAGATCCTTTAGTTGAAAATGAGCTCCTGCTGGGCTGAAGGACCCTTCAGGCCTGCTTCACAAAGTCAACATCGTATGACTCAGAGTTTTATTTTAGGCTTCAACCACTGCAGCATGAGAGATCACTGCACACAATTGTCTCCAATTCTGCTCATGTGAGCCACTGGTGACAGTGCAGGCACCGCAAGCACAGTGCTGTCCGAGCCACTGCCAGCTGGTGATTCCTCTCACCATTGCTTCGTGAATCCATCTAGTTGACTGGCAGCTGCGGAAGCTGTGCTGTTGGAAAGCAAAACTGTAGCAGTGCTGGCGTGTGCTAGTCCCTGTAGGCAGGGAGCATATGTAGTCATTGCCTTCATTGCCATCTTTGTTTTTCAGACATCTTTCGAGAGTTCAGTGTTACGATCATGGGCTACTCAACTGGCATCGGGAGTGAGAACGATTCGAATGCATTCCTTAACCAGGCAGTTCCTGGAGCAGAGGCTGAGTATGTAACTTTTTGTTTTACTTTTGTAGGTGATGGATGCTTCATCTAATTGCCTTTCAACTGTCTTATGTGCTGTCACAACTTGTTCTGAAGAGCAAGCAAAACCAGTCTAGTTAGGGCTGAAAATTGGCTCAAAACCTATGGGTTTACTTCACAGCAAAACTTTCAAATGAAACCAACAATCCTGGTTATGAAATCCACAAACAAGAAACTAGGCAGAAATTGCTTAGTGGTTTCTTAGTGGTTTCTACTTTTCCTCTTTGACATCTAGTTGTACACCTATTTATCTGTCGATAAATCTCTGAGAACGTGAACATTTTCACAAATTGAGCATGTAGTGAATTGGTAAGGAAAAACTACAAGTAAAACTAGGTTAAATCTTCTTTAATTCTGGCCTCAGATTTCTGGATAAGCAAGCAAGAGTGGAAAAAAACCCCAGCCACAGTCTAGAATCTTCAGGGAATTGCTAATGGTCATACATGGTGCTTGGTGCATTGCAGACCAGGTGCACTTGCACCAGTTCCGCCAATATAACAGGGATTGTAATGTCTTGAAGTCATCTGACTTTGGCTCTTTGCTTTTATTCACACCTGGGAGGCTGCATGAATTGTTTTGCTTTATGGCTTGTCCTAGAAATCCCTGGATACTTATTGAAAGTCAGTGCTGTTTAATTAACAAAACAGATGGCTGCTTGAATTCAGTCATAGTTTGGGCACAGGTTCTGGCAGACCATGCCCGGGTTTGACATTGTGAGTTGATATTACCCAGACCTTAATTTGTTTGTTTAAAGAAAAATTCATCTTGCTTCACAAAAGAGTCTTCGAATTGAAGTTCAGAAGCCAAGTAAGGTGTTTGAGTTTGCTGTATCTAAGCAAAAATTGTTAGTATTTATCAGGGTTTTTTATTGCTCATTTAGAGGCCTTGAGCAACTTCTGACTCCTCCTAGCAATTTCAGTAAATGCTTGGATTTCCTGTCAGAAATAGTGTGCTATTTGACTTGTTATATCCTACAGGCCCCCATAATTGAGAGAAGGTGTTTTGATTCCTGGTGATGACTGAATGTGTCTGTGTATGTCAGTGAAATCTGCACCAGCCATTAATGAGAATTTATTGACGTACTTCTTTATGCAACATATATCCAGGTTACCTTCAACTTTTACGTGTTACATGAAAGAATGAAATAGGTGCCTGTCTTGTATTCTGTGTCAGTTAAATCCTCAACAGGTTTTTTGGATTGATGGGGGACTTGAAACAGGATACACAACCTCTTAAGTCACCATTATGACTTAATGCAGCTTATAGCAGCAGCAACAAAGGCATTTGTTTTAAATAGTTACTTTTTAGCTGTATGAAATGAGTCAATGGATATTAGTCTAATGAAGAATTGCCTACTGCATCTATACCAATTAATCTTCTCTCTTCCCCTGCAAGCAACTGGACTGGATAAACATGATAAACTGGACTATCTTTGTTCTGCAACTATGTTTTGTCAACATTCAGCACAGAGATACAGACAACAATTGTGCCAGATTTCAGCTTGTCTTCTATTGTTTCTCTGTCTCATAATTCTCTGTAGAAAAGGTGTGCAAAATTAAAGTCTTGGAAACTACTATGCTGATACCCCTGAGCACTGAGATGCTTCTTTTGGGGTTTTGTTCTGTCATGTTTTGGCTCTTGATGTACCTGAGAAGACAAATGCAACATAAGGAAATGTTTCTCCTGCTTTAGGTATTTCACCCTGGCCCCCATGATAATAATACAATCTGGCATTTATCCTTCCTCAGCCAAAAATATCCATTTTCTGATGATTCATAGGCAAAAAATGTCCACCAGCTAAATCTGCTATTTAAGAATTGTTACCTGATCTGTCTTGCTTTATGATGCTAATCTGGAGACTTTTCCAGAGATGCTAGGACCTTTCTGAAGACTTACCAGCTCTTGGGAACCCATTTGGTACGTAGGGGTTTCTTAAAATGAAACCCATGGCTGCTTGGAAGAGCTCTTTAGCAAACTTGATGGCAACATAGTAATGCAAAATTACTCATTCAGCAAAATCTATCTCCATTCATTGCCAAAGTGCTTAAGTACATGATGGAATTAAGGATAGATCTGAAGAATATTGCTGAAGCAGAGCCTGGCTGAGATCTCTGATTTCATGTGAAAAAAAACCCAACAAACAAACAAGCAAAAACAAAAAAAAAAAAAGAAAAAGGAGACTAAAAATTTAAGACTGAGAGGAGAAAACAGGTGACAGGAATTATGAATATCTGTATTTCCCATTAGCAAACTGTGTTGATCGAGATCTAAATTTGGCTGAAACTGCAGTTCAAGGTTGGATGATTACTGGCACTATTTCATTCAAGGTGTTGTTAGATCTTTCTGACTGCATTGAGTCAGGATGCATCAGCACCTCACTGACTGCATGAGAAATCAAAGATGTTGTGGACGGTCAGATCAATAAGTGGTGTTTTCCTCTGGATAAATATTGAAGTCGATGCCCTGGTTTAGGGGTTTCCACAGTAAGAAGAAAATGAAATTGTGACTACTTGTGGCTTGTGGTAGGTTTGGGACATAAATAAGTAGGTTATGATACTGGACCAGGGTAACTGATCAGAAGTGCTACATGCCCACAATGCCTATGTCACAAGTAGATGTATGAGAGGGCTCATTTCCCAGTAGATACTCTTATGTTAGTGTTAGATCAATATTCAGCCAGAAGAGGTGGTGAGAGTTATCTCTTTTTCCTACAGTAAACAAAGCATTGCAAAGGAGAGCTAAACTCTGGTTGCCTTATAAAACAAGTGTCATGCTTATTAATGTCAGCTGATACTCTCACAGAAATGATAGACAGTCAGTGTCTTTAACAATAGCATGGAGGGAGATAGATGCAGCTCATTCCGTACTGCAGAAGGTCCCTGGAAGGCCAAATCTTTCTGATCACATTCTCTTTATGTACGTTTGAGGATCAATGTGTAAGGGCAGTCAAACAAATCTGAAGCGTTCAGCCTAGGTAACTCAAAATTCATTGCACTTGAGAGATATGTGTGTGTGTGTGGGTATAAAAAAAAAAAAGAGAGAGAGTGGTCACCTGGCTATTGGAAAACAGTGAGGCTGTCACCTTAACATGTCTGAGTAATCTTGGAAGTTTCTTGGATTTTCAATTACCCTGGAAGAGTGTGCAAGAAGCTATTACACATAATAGAAAATTAAGTATTGACTCTGGCTATACTAGGCTGCAGAAACGAGGGAGGTGTGCACAGTGAACTCTGAAACACCTAAGCTTTGCAGGGGCATGTTGCTCAAAGGTCAGTTAAATACTGGGCCTGGGAATTCCCTTGTTTTAGTCTACAAGGAACAGGTTGATAACAGCCTAGTTCTAAACAGCCATCTGCTTACAAACATTATCCTGTCTAATTTTTCAGCTGTTTTAGGTGCCAAGCACTGTAACAGGAGCTAAACTGATGGTTCCACGTTAATTAGTGAACTTGAGTAAAATCAGTATTTCGGTTCGATTTGATGTTAATTTTCTCACTAAGGTGGGAACATGTAATTTGATCACAGCAACATGAATATTGTACTGTCTCCTTATTCGACCCTTCTGATATCTGACAACTTGATTTAAGGTGTCTAAGGAGTGTTAATGTTGATCTCTCAATACAGTGTCTCTTTCACTCAGTCAGTACTTGTCCTTCTTTACAGGCACTTACCAGCCCAAGCAAGAAATCTCCTGAGGCTTATGAAAAGCGATCCTGTAAGTTGTCTGGGACTCCTTTAATCTTACAGCATGAATAGAAATAGATGTTGCTTCATATGATAGATCCACCTGCAATGATACCATGTGCATATCACAAAGAAATTCGGTCTCATTGTTTTCTTCTTTATTGCACAGAGAATTGACTTCAGTGCTGACTGGAAGCTCATAACAGTGCATATTGGAGCCAATGATCTGTGCAACTATTGCAAAGACCCTGTGAGTAGTAGAACTGGTTAACTGAAACTCTGGTGGGACTGTAGTGTCTGTGTAGAAATATGTCAAGGGAAATCTATGGATCCTTAGAGCCCTCACAGAAATAATGCGGGTTATATATGAGCTGCTGTAGCTCTGATGGGAGTTGTTGCTGATAGTACCCTGATATAAAAAGTTACCTACAGCAAAGTAGGATAGTTTGGCTTTCTCTGGCTTACTCCAGGGTCAGAACCGCTGTCTTTGCTGCTGTCTTTTGACCATGAGCAAAAAATGAAAGGGAATTAAAGCTTCAGTCCTCTGATGTGGCAACTGCTTTGCTGCTATCACAGCCTCTTTAGACATCCAAGAATGGTAGTGGTAGTTCAAATCAGTACAATCTTACAATTGTCATCACATCACTACGCTCACATTGTAGGGAGATGCTAGGAACAGGTGAGGTATGTATAAGAGGAGTTGCTGCAGTGCTCAATCTTATTTGAATTTTGTGCTTCTCTGGATTGTGGAGAAGCCTTTAAGGCTGCCACAGGGAGATCATGGGAATTGAGTGGGCAGGTGGAAGGAGAGGCTTCCTTGCATTGCCAGCTCTCACTGTCTCGCATTTAATATCCTAACTTCTTATGAGCATTTTCAGTTTTCCTGTAGCCCTTTGTGCTTGAGAAATTTACTCCTTCTGCAGGAGCCGTGCTAGGCATCTTTGCTGCTGCTGCTGCCACCAAGTTTTATAGCTTTATTTATAGCTATGACCTTGACTAGCAATGATTTCACCTAATTTTATGACAGCTTATCAGTTGACTGTGAGCATGCTTATGGCTGCTTGGTTTATGCTGTTCAGCATCCATTCAGATTGGGTTCCTTCCTGCATTTCTACATGAAGGGCCCAGTGGACTTGGGTTAAATACACTGCTACTCAAGAAGGTTTCTTTTCAATCCAAATTTTTGCCAAGCCTTTCTAATTTTAGATTAATTGATCTGCTTAAAATTCCCAATCTCTAGAAAGAAGCAAGAACATTCTACTGACCACAGTGTTGTATGGCAGAAAAGAAAGTGAATTAAGGTGATTATCCAGCTCCCAATCTAAATGCCTTGTGACTCCATTTATCAGTAATCTTTTCTGTTTCTATCAGGTTCACTACTCAGCTGCGAATTACATCAAAAGGATTCAAGAAACTCTTGACATTCTGCACAAGGAGGCAAGTGCTGTGAAGTTATTCTGGGATTCTAGCTCATATTGAGACATGACTGACTGATATCATCTTTTCTGTTTGTTTGATTTTGTGGGGGGTTTTTTCCCATTCTGATATCAAACATATGCTGTTGACTTGTACAGAAACATTTTCTTTTGTCTTGACTATCTCTGAGTAGTGAGATGCAGTCTGAAGTGACAGACAACGAACCATGATGTGGGAAAAGAAACAAAAGCTGAGTTGTGAGAGTCTGAGGGGAGAGGGGGAGTTGCTTGGAGAAAGGGAAGTGTTATCAAATGGTTGAACTTCAGGGTAAAATAAATGCACTGTGGACTTTGTAACAAGTTTCTTCTAAGCTAAAGTGTGACTTACCTTTCAGGTTCCAAAAGCTCTAGTGAGTTTGGTTGAAGTTCTGGACATCCTCCCTCTGAGACGGTTATTTGTGGATAACCAAGATCAGTGCCCCACTTACTTAGCAGAGTAAGGCTTGTTTACCTTCCTTTTCTTCTCGAGCTTACCATTCATGTTGATAAAGCATGTTCTTATTCCAGGCTTCTCTCATCATTTGAATTACTGTTCAAAGATAGCAGCACAGTCTTATGGACTTCCCATGCAGTGCTGACATCATCACCCTCCCTGATGGCATTTCCTTCTCTTGGCTTTGCCCTAAGTATTGTTAGAGAACCTGTGTATCTTTCATATCTGGAACTGTCCATAATGTACACTTCACTGAGCTAGGGTTAAAGTTACCAATACAGTGTTCTTTAAGATGAGGTTGAAGTCCACAAACTTTTGGATTTGCAGGGCTTTTGCAGGAACATGAAGCATTTGCAGAGTAGACAGGTTTCTCCTCTTTCAGAGGCTTTAGTGCAGTGGGTAATTTGTATTCTTTTTAGACCTTTCAGACAGGGACAAATTCTCTGTTTTGGGAATGCAAAAGAAATTGTTGATTGGAAAGGTATCAGCTCGGAGGTAACACAGGCAGTACATTTCAAAGCCCTGCTTTCTAGTTCCAGGGGGACTGGTGTCAGTCTGCAGGACCTTTGGATGCTAGGGTGTAACTAAATGCAACAAACTATCCTCCATGCAGTATGCATTGTTTTGATATAACTGAGCGTGACACCAAAATTACTTAAGAGTAGTAGCATTCACATGAGGCAGAAAATAAGACTAAGGATTGAAATTACAGTAACAAGGACGATGACGTGTTTTCACAGAAACATGACTGCACAGGATTCCTTGTTACTTCCATGTCATGAGTGCATTGGGTAGCAAAGGTGACATCTGCATTATCAGATGCCTAACTCTCTCTATTCCTGTTTTCTCTTCTAACCTCCCCCACAGTTATCTGTGTAGTTGTGTTCTCACGGGAGAAGAAAACTCAGAAAATTTAACAATGGTGAGGGAAGCCACCAGAGCTTACCAGGTATGTTTATTAAGAGTGGTACAGTTACTTTATTTCCAATTGAGGTGAGATCTTGATTACCAAGCAACATGTCATACCAGTATTTTACACAAACGGGCCCTTTGAACTAAGCAGGGAGTCATTCAATGCTATCCAAAGCACCATGCGACCAAAACTAGCGGCAGAGCTCCTCAGAAAAATTCCTTTTCTTGGTAGAGATGAATAGATGAGACTTTAGTCACCAAGATTCAGCCTTCTCAGCCACTTTGCAAGGCATACCTTTTGCCAACATCTGTGGCTATTACAGTTAACAAGTAAAAATTCCTTATGATTCTTGGGCTTTCAAAAAACCAAACCAAACAAACCAGTTGTGATGCAGAGATGTTGTTGGAGTATTGGTGGTCATTTTTTTGTTTCTTGTAGGTTGGTGTTCAGAGATTAATAGAGTCTGGCAGATATGACACTCATGAAAATTTCACTGTGGTCATCCAGCCTTTTCTCCAAAATCTGGAGGCTCCTCTTGGTCAGGTACGGTTAAAGTGACTTCTGCATTTAAAGGATTAAATGTGGGTATCTAACCTATAGAGACTATATGCAAAATAGTTTCAGCTTGCTCTGTGCTTTTCTTATTGGAACTTCCTGCTTTTTGGTATGGCACAACAGATTTCTTCGTACAGTTACCAGTTCTTAATTTTACATATTGTGCTGTGGATATCAATTACTGTTTTGGAAAATGAATCAAAACCTGATATAAGAGGTTTGTTTGTGTGTGTTTTTAAGGATACATAAATATTTTTCTTTCTGAAAATACAACATGATTAATAAAATAATTATTTAATTACAGTTCTTAAAGTAACATAGCTGCATTGCTCAGTGGAGACTACAGCATCAGCTTCATGTCTTGTAACTCATTCCTGCTGTTTCTGACAGAAAGAGAAGTTTATCTTTGCTCTGATGAAAGTAATTTTATGTAGTTCATATCTGTATATTTATGTACATTTCGGTTCATTGAATGGCAAATTGCAGTAAACTATAAATCTAAAAAAGACCCAAATCTTCTCTAAAACTGAAACTTTTTGCTAATTTTCATATGCATGAGCTCTTTCTTATATAACCTAGAACTAATAGCAAATGGGGCAAAATACTGAGCAGGGATTACTCTAGTATAATTGAACTGGACCGATCCTGAAAATGTTCACAGTATCTACTGAAAGTTTGAAAAGTCCAGATGCTGCTACAGACAAATTTGGAAAAATAACCGAAAGATTCATAGGAAAAACAGGCATGTTTTGTTTGGTTTTGGGGGGGGTTTTTTGGTTTGTTTTCTTTTTTTTTTTTAATTTGTTTGTGTGTGTGTGTGAAGCTGGTGCCTGTGAAATCATCCCTAGGAATTTTGGCACTGAGCATAGGGTACCCAGAAATAAAAACAGAAGAAGCAAAACATTAAATATTTCTGAACTTTTTTTATAGTCTCACAAGCAGTAGTTCAGATTTTAGGAAAGTTCAGGATGCTGTTTCTCCTTTTTATCTCTCACAACATTCAGATATTCCTGAACAGAAAACTCTGCCTCTAAACTTGGCAAAAGATATGCTACAGGTGCAAATTTTGGCAGTAGTCCTCTAAAAAGCAACCCCAACCACCACAAATCAAAACCTGCTCGAGTTTTGAGGGAGAATCACTCTGACCAAAAAGTTGTTTTGCTCATCTGTGGCCCTAATCTCAGTATTTGTGTGAAAACCAGGATATTTAAATTTCCAAATTCCATTTCCTTCAAATGCTCCAGTATCTGTATTAATGTACAGCTTAGCTCAAAAAGGAGACAGCACTGGTGTGCTTGGTCAGCCTGGTTGACTTCCATCAAACACCTACTTGCTTCTTGCTCATTTCAAAACTCACAGCTGTGCAAAAACAGTTGGGAGAGCTCTGTTCCTTCTCCTAAAGCATCCATAACATGCTTGTTACCATGTAAAGGTACTGCAGAGCATAATAGTGCCTGTGGTGCCGGTTCTGATGACATGTGGAGGTGAGAAACCCACCCTTATTGCAGAACCTGAAGAGGAACTGTACACATAAATGAAAATGGTGGGTTTGCTGCTTCTGGGTGGATCTGCCCATGCAGGAACATCATTACCTCTAGCTAATTGATTCTGGTAGCTCATGGAGCTGCTGAAGTATAGTTTGTATCATAAGATAATCATGAGCATTTTTGCAATGGAGCAGGGAGAACAAGTAGCATGACTCTCTCACTCCTGGCACTCATGTGGTCTCAGCAATCCCAAATTGGAACTGTGTGGATTCTTTTACATTCAGATGTTCTTTACATTTTCATTTGTAGGATGGGCACCCAGATGTCTCCTACTTTGCACCTGACTGCTTCCACCCAAGCCAGAAAGGCCATTCTCAGCTTGCCAGGGCTCTCTGGAATGCTGTGGTAAGGTGACAGGCTGTGCATATAAAGAGGTTTTTATTTAGACCTGACTATCATTAAAATGATCTCTGTAATAACCATTGCAATTAAGGCCTGGATAGTGCAGGACCTGGTGTTTGTCTCTTCTTAACTAGTCAAATACTCTCTGTTATTGGCACTGCTCTCAGCCTAGAATCTCATGGTTCTTAACGTGTGTGGGGAGCAGAAGGGTGCTCTAAGCACATGAGCACAGTCGTTTGTAACTTTGGCTGAGCAACTTCACGTCTACTTCACCCATTGTCATGCAAGGCAGGATAGCATTTACTAAGAATGATTTTTCTATGGGGTAGTATGGAAAACCACCAAATAAAGAATTGTAACTGAACCTCAATTAAAAACGGGTTGCTTAGAAGTTTGTTTTAAATCCCTGTGTTGTGAATGTCTCATTAGGAATTAAAATGGATTTAATTTAGTTTTACTACTTTTGGAAATGAGTAAAGCTCAATAAAAATGAGTCATTAAAGATTGCTTAAGCAAACCCATTTTACTTAGCATTGCATTGTGCTAGGAATATGCCTGCAACTGGAGGCAGTATCTTGGATCATGAATATAACTTCTATATACTTTGGGGTAATATCTTAACAGCTAACATCATTGCTTGCAATCATCAAACAGCTCTAATTAGATTTGGTTTTATCTTCTACGTATAAACAGCCTTTTGTTGGAAATGCCATCGTGTAGCTTAGCTATAAAAAAATTGAGGGACTCTTAATGTCTTTTATGCAAGAGAAGAGAGTTTATAACCTTGCCTTCTGGCAAAATTCCAAGGTACTTCATGTGCCTGCCAAAATCCTCCAGGAGTTTAAACTGATCCCACTGTAGCTTTCCACTTCACCTTTTATCCTTCTTTCTAGAGCTGGTCTTTTTGTTATGCAGTTGCCATGTTCTTTCTGAGAAGTAGATGCATTTCGGCTTTGGGTAAATCAAGATCTGTACATACAGGCAGCTTAATATAGATTTGAAAGGTATATTTTGTGTGTTTTGGATTGGAATTGTCACACAAATTTAAGATGAGCTGCCATGGTTACGAAATGTGCTCTTTTGTCTTTGTTTCTAGCTACAGCCTGTAGGCCAGAAAGCTGACTCGTTTGATTTCACGAGTGACATCGTCCTTGGCTGTCCAGCTCAGGTAAATATACCCAGATTGTGGAAGCTAGCTATCAGAAGGCTGTATGTGCTTGTGCTTGCTGCAGAGAGCAGGAGTCAGTATACGTGGAACAAGTTTTCTTAAAGCTTTGTTCTGTGCTTACCCGTGAGTGAGCAGGTGCTCTCTCATGTACCTGCTTTGGTGTCCCGTTGACATTTTGCTGTGCCATGAATACTGATTGACAACATGCTGATTTGTGTGTTTTCAGTTGTGGTAGAGGTTGTGTTTTGTTGTTTGTAGTACAGAGGCAGTTCAAGCAGCAAACAACAGAATATGCTGCATCAACTTTCCTATCTGAATCGATGAGGTTTGGGCAACACAGCAGCTTCAAAAACCCAGAATCTGTTCTCTTGAACTCACTGACTCAAGTTTGTCGAGTTGGTTTCTCTGGCCTGATCCATAACAGGGATACTTCAGAGTCTTTGGAAGCTGCCTCAGCAGTTACAAAACAAGCTGCTGAACTTGCAGTACAATTGCTAGGTATCAGCACATGGAAATGACCACTGCAGGCAGCAATAATTGGCTCCCTTTCTTCATCAGTTTCAACAAGGAGCCCAAAGAACTGGAGAGATCAAGGAGCCGAGTTGCTCTCTCAGTTCTGGAAACAGGTATTCAAGTTACACAGGAGGATTTTGTACATATCATGTCCATCCTGTCAGAAAAGGAAGATCTGCTGAATCAGCATGTTTCAGAAGTCCTCAGATTCACTTAAATTGGTACTCCTTCTTTGCACATTATTCTTTCCAGGTAGCTTAAATTAAGTCAGCAACTTCTTCAGTGCCAAATAATGTGGATTTTATACTTCTTTCCCTTCATCCACTCTTATTCAAATTCATTGTTTTTCAGAAGTAGGCAAAGAAAAGTTTTTATATTCCTGGAAAGGTATATGGCCATTGTTTGCAGAAATAGTAAGCCACGGTGCTTTGGAAAAGCTTTGATAGAAGTGTCAGTAGCCATGGAAAATTATTTGTTTTGAGGCAACTTAAAATACAATAAAAGCCTGCCTTCTAATTTTAGTGCTTTTTAAGATCTCCCATTGCTGATATTGGAATTTTTCTTCATTCATATAAGTGGGCATCCTGGTGAAATTTTTTAGCCTATACAGTCTGCATATCTTCTTCAGTGCATGCTGTATTAGTAGGGGGCAAAAAGAACAATGACATTTCTACAGCCTCTCTTGGAGGGAAGAATGGTCGTTTCACTAAGCAATATTTCATCTCCCTTCTGCTGACACAGAAGACCTCTCCAGGTCTGTCTAGACTTTACATCAGTGTCTTTCAAAAGGACTAAGTATCTAATTGTATAAGGTTAGGAGAGGAAAATGTTAAATTGCAATTGGCATCTGGCATGTGTAATTTTTGTCATAAGGTTCTAAACACAAATGTTACGAATTTTAAGGAAGGAGCATGATTTCAAAATCCAGATTTTGAATTAGGCAACTACTTTCTTTGTGATACAATGCCTTGGTATCACTTGCTATGGTTTTTGCCCTGTGTTTATTGCCTAATTTCTCTCGTTTCTCTGATTTTTTTTCATCTTTCTCCAGAACCAACCATTCCTGGGAACATACAAGAACAGCAACTACACACCTGTGGAGCCTACTAGTGAGCCAATAGAGGTAATTGTTGCACCTTTTGCTGCATTTTAGGCAAACCATGCAAAGCTGCATCTGGTGGCTGTTAACACATCGTACATGTAGATACACATAAATTACATAAACTATTACCAGTTTTTGAAAAGGGAAGTCTATCTTGCATTGCATTTTTTTGTGCAAACAAATGTTTTCCCAAAAGCCAAACAAAATTAATTATATTATTAGTGCAATTGTACAGGTAAGGAACCTGGGATGCATCATTAATTCAGGTAGCAAGTTCCACATAGTGGGGACAAGTTAACTTAGAATCCTGACCTCTAAATGAGCTGAAAAAGGCTTACAAATTCTGTTCTTGAGCTACTGTACTTCCATATACTCAAGTAAGGGTAACCTGTAGAGGGCAGTCTCCTTTATGTATTGGATATGTGGCGGCATACCAAGGTGATAGGAATCACAAAGGTGATAGGACTGAGCAACTACTACAAGGTAGATTAAACAAACTGCAGAAACAAACACTGTGTGTAGGACTTGAAGAAGTGGAGCAGTTGTTTGTTGGCAGTCAAAAAGGCCTGGGCTAGTTTGGCATACTGGGAGTCCTCCTGACTAGTCCAAGTATCAAAATCTGTGTGCTTTGAGGGTTACAAAGAGCAACAATTTTTTAGCAAGCCATAGTTTCCAGGATTGAAATGGGATTTTTATCTGTAGAGCTAGAGTTATATTTTTACTAGGTAATTTTGAACTTCCACTGAATCTCAACAGGAGCAGCTTTCAAAGTGATAAAGGAACTATAGAGAAGGAGTAAAGGAACTGTTTTTTCTCTGATGTAAAGATAAGCCTGGCTGTCCTATCTAGCCTCTGCAACCAGATTTTAATGGGTGATTGTGGAGCCTATTATACCATTTTTTACAAGAACAGATGAATTTGTTGTGGTACTGTTAAATCTAACCATGCTTTCAGAAGACCACTGATCCATGTAGTTTTACTCTGAATGGTAGAATTGTGCAATCAAAGAATAATTGAGGTTGGAAGGGGCCTCAGGACATCCCTAGTATGACCTCTGACTTCAAGCAGGGCTGAGCCTTAGATCACTGTAAGCAGCTGTCTTTGCTCTTGCAAGGGCTGGCTGTTATAACAATTGTAGTTTTTGCCTTGCTGCCTTCTTAGCTAGCATTTTTGCTCATTAGCAAAACAGATGGGTGGCACATTTATCTGCTGCCTCTGCTGGTGAACCAAGATGTTCTGCCATGTGTGGTTGATTCAATTTCTCAGTTGGTGCAATACATATAATAACTGTTATATCACCTATAAATGTATGGTAAAGTACAATTATTTAGACCCTGACAGCTTTTTTGCTGAACCTTTTAAAGCTTCAAAGTTTTTTCAAATTTTAAATTCAGCAAAAGTTTCTAGGAAAAAAATACGTTCCTGGAAAGGTACATGGGGAATGATGATGTAGTAATAGAATCATTAAGGTTGGAAAAGACCTCCAAAATCAACCTTTAGCTGAATATCACCACTAAATGCCCACTAAACCATATTGCAAAGTGCCAGGCCTACTTTGTTTTTTGAACGCTTCCAAGGATGGTCACTCCACCACTCCCCTGGGAAGCCTGCTCCAATGCTTGACCACTCTTTCAGTGAGGAAATTTTTTCCTAATATCCAACTTAAACCTGGTGCAACTTAAGGCCATTTCCCCTTATTCTGTTGCATGTTACTTGGGAGAACAGGCCAACTCCCACCTCATTACAGTCTCCTTTCAGGTAGTTGTAAAGCACATCAAAGTATCCCCTGAGCCTTGTTTTCTCTAGACTGAAGAATCCCAGTTCTCTCAGCCACACCTCATAGGCCTTAAGCTTCAGACTCTTCACTGGTTAATGTAATACATTAATATATATATCTTTGCAGGGGATTTTATTGTTGACTTTTTTGGGGGGGGGGTTGATTTTTTTTGTTTTTCCGTTTTGATTTGGGTGGGTTTTTTGCATCTGATATCTTATGAGACAGAGCAAGACTTCAAACCTGGAGCTCTCACCTTCTAGGTCATGGACAAAATCTCCAAGCTATATGGAGAAGAAAAAAAATAATCCTTCTTGTGGAACTTTGTCATAAGCAATGTTTCATGGAGAAGTGTTTTGCCTTTGGAAAAAATTTATGCTTTGGCTAGAAAATGTCACTAAAAGTAATTATTGTTTCGATAGTATTCCACAGAGAGAAGGAAAAGACTATTGAGCTGCATAGGCATCAAACTGTCTCTTAACTTTGTTTTGCCCTTCACTGAACAACTAAATCATATATGAATTCCATATTATCTTATAACCACAAGGTGAAACAATTTTGTAACTTTTCATTTCAGAATTGGGGCAGTGAACTGTCATGTCCTGCACAGCCTCCATCTAGTCGTGTCCCAACATCAGGTGAGAAAGAACTCCTAAACTAAAATAACAATTAGGAAAGATTCCATATTTTGTTTTTAAAAGCAATAAGATGTTGAAATTGCACCTCTTAGATGGAAAGTGCAAAATAAAAGCTGATGTATTTAGCAGCAAACGAAGAAAGTCTGTCTTGCCATACACAGTAAGTTCTTCACGACAGCAAGTGTGCTCTCTGTGGATAAATGTGATCACATCATATAGATATAGATAGATCTTATGCCTCATTTATCACAGAGCACATGGCCGATTAAAATTGCCTAGGAAGGTTAGTGGCTCAGCAAGTTGGAACCTACTCTGTTAAGCAGTGCAGTTTGCAGTATAAGTGCTGTGTGTAGTTGGAAAGCTTTACTGGGGGGGATTTTTAATAGGAAATATTGGTCTATGAACCCAAACCTGTAAGCCAATTGAAAGAGATTAAATGAAACATATCTAATCTGTTTTCATTTTTTTTCCTAAGATGTTTTAAGTTCCAGCTTTCCATGTTAGTTGAGTACACTGTTGCAAACAAAGGCAAGAAAGCCTTTTGCATAGCTGACACACAGAACCTGAGGCTTGTTCTCCCTAAAAGTCTGCAAAAATGCCATCAGATTGGAACGTAAGACTTGCGTCTGTGTTTTGTTAAACAGTATTTTGTCAGTTGTCAGTAATCGTGCATGTATTCTCCTATACTGTTTTTTAGTACATGAGCTACGACCTGCTGACATCAAAGTTGTAGCAGCACTGGGAGATTCCCTGACTGTGAGTACTGCTGTATTCCCACGTTTAGAATGAGGAGAGCAATTGTCAATTTCTTCCTAGATGTTGTCACATCAGACATCACCAGATAGAAAGCAAATTGCTTTGGCTCAGCATAGCAAAACTCATCTACCTGGTTCCCTTTGCAAAGAAATAACCTGAAGGGATATGAATGACACTGGCAATTGTGTAATCCAGTAATGAATAATTCAGGCCAGGACAGAAATGGGATCCCATTCTCTACCGCACACAGTTTATTCAAGTGTTTTTGAAAAGGGAAGTAGCTGCCTTATAGAAACAGTCTTTTCCGATATAAATAAAGGCTGAAGCTATTAGTATTTTTTGTCAATGAGAGATTTTGCTGAAAATTCTTATGGAAATAACTGATTGCAGAATGAAGTGCTTCTCACTTGAGACACTTCTAATTTTGTGTATTTCAGAATTCTGCTTTCAGATGCTGCTTCCTGGATTGGATATCATCTAGTTAAAGTTCTGACATATTTCAAATATCAAGAAATACAAGCTAAAAGAAAAAAACAGGCACAAAAAAAAAGTCCCCAAAAAAGTATAGTAGGGAATACTGGAGATCTGTGCTGAAGTTTTCTGAGAAAAAGTTCCAGAATTACACAGTGCTATGGAATTGTTCTGGCATGGATTGAAAGCAAACATTGGTGTCAACAGTTCTGATGAATTTTAACTCCTGAGCTAAACCGATGCTCATTCTACCAGCTTCATCTCCTGTTGAGTTCAGAGGCAGCTGAAGGGACTGAAGCCCCTGAATGATCAGGCTTATCTTGCAGGCTGATGTGTATGTCTTCATTATGCATCACGGACCTCCTCATTAGCTCTGAAACTGATTTTGCCTGACCTGATGTAATCCTAACTTTCTCCCTGCTGCTGAGCTTTGAGCTTTTCTTAGAAGACCTCAGTAAAGACCCTTCGAGTCTCCCTCCCCATTGCAATGACTCTTAAAATTAGTCATTTTATTTTCTTCTCCACATCTACTGCTAGACATGTGCACTAGCACATACATCTTATTTTAAAAATTTTAATTCTTTCAGTACATGAAATGGCTCAGAGAGCCCAAGTCATAAGGGCCAGGCTATGATGGTTGAGGTCAAGAGCTGAGCAAGTCAGGTTCTCATACTGGCATTATGCAGTTCCTACTAGTTGCCATGGCCACAGCAAGGTGTGATTGGGGGTTTTATTAAGTAATTTATCTGGGGAGCCAGAAAACATGGCAGAGTATTTCCCACATGTGTGCACATACACACAACTCCCACACACACAGTGCAGTACAGCCAGCAGCAGTGTGTGCTTTGTAGTGCATAACCATCCCTGGCACAGAGGGACTGCAGCAGCAAAGTCCACTAAGGCATTGATTTTCCTCCTGGTATTTCCCACAAGATCTCTGAACACACTCAGTGTCTATGGCTGAATTGGAACCATGGCTTTCTGAAGAATACAAAATAAAGTGAAACCAATGAGAAACCGTAAAGCTGTAGAAGAACCCCTTTCCATGGCTGCTGCCTTGAATGAGCAGGGTGCTGACCTTGCTGGAGGTCTGTCCCAGTCCTGTGAGCTACTCAAATTCGTCACAAAGGTCTTTGTTCTGATGGCTATTTATTTAATTTTGAAAGTTATTAAAGTTCACAGTGCAGGAAGGAAGGCTATTCTCAGTCTAGATGCACTTGGAGATTAATGAAACATTGAGCAATTTGGCTATGTCACTGGCTAGAATGCACCTGTCTGACTTAGCACCAATAAACAGTAAAAGCCATAGATACATTAGCATGCTTATCTATAGTGGAAAAATATTTCTGTCCTCAAGTCTCATCAAGTCCTTATCAAGTCTGTGTGTTAGAGTAGCAGACTGGATCCAGGAGAGAAAGTGGATTTTACACCAAAGACTTGTTTTCTTGGCAGATTGAAATGTGGCTCCTCTGATTTATGTACAGCTAAAACTAGCTGTGAATTTTTCAGCACTGTTTAGGGCTTTTTTTTTTTTTAAATTAAGTCTCTCAGAATCATCTTTCTTCAGGAAATACCAAGATGAAGCATTTTCCATCAGAAAAATCCAAACAAATACAAAAATATTGATGTTAATTGGGTTACTAAAACAGTATTAAAGTAGTAGTTTTGAAGCCTTATGTCCTTGACCTTACACTCTGATGTCTTCTGGCTGGACTATATCTCCTCTGATGCTCCATGGTCTACTGTCTAGATGAGTTGCTTTTGCATATGAGGGGAAGCCCCTCAAATTGAAGCATGAACGATGCAGGGCTGCCCAGTGGCCACTATGTGGTAGTGAATAAGGACATGGACCACTTACACTAAAACTGTGATATTGCAGAAACTTGGCTGAATGCAGAGTAATGTTACCAAATTTCTTCAGCACTTTCAAAATGTGAAATGTTTTACCTAAATTTGTAGGACTTTTTTCTATTAGCATTTTATAAATTGTTCCATCTTTTCCAGACTGGAGTAGGAGCCAAAGCACCTGACCTACAAACAGAGTGGAGAGGACTTTCCTGGAGGTAAGTGCTCATTTTTGTGTTGCTCTGGTTTTGTCCGCAAAGTTAAAAGCGTGAGTCACCTAGTTGTGTAGTTACATACTTACATATGAAAATGTGGGGTGTTGGCAGCAAGTATTACTTGGTAAGGATTGGAGGAGTCAGGACTGGAAGAGAAAGGGAGTGACTCTCGTGGGCTTTTTTGGTGTTTGTTTTTGTGGGCTTTTTTTTTTTTTTTAACCAGACCTGATTGCTACAAGCATGGTCCTGTGTGGCAGCACTGGATTATTATGAGTGAATTCTTTTACCCTTTTACTGATCTGTCTGGAGCTTATTGAAACTCTTGTTGCTGCTGTGATTGCCTACTGCAGTATCTAATGCTAGAATGTCTGAGTGAGTGCGGATTGGCATGAACACTGTATGCATATTCAATGAAGATGTTTCAAACATCTTTACTGTTGCAAAGTGGATAAAGACAATGTACATCAGAGGGTATGAATCTCAATATCCAAGCTAGAGTGGAAGTGCCCTGCTTCATCTAGGCAGATGTATGGTTAATAAGCACTTGCACATGTATAAATTCTTCTCTTTGCTCTTTCTTCCCCCTTTGTATGTATTTGCAGACAGAGGGGCTTCAGTAAGGGCTGCCAGAGGTAGTGTAAGAGTGTATTGGCTATGCACACAGAAAAGTTTTAAATGGTAGAGGCAGAGGATCTTTTCATACTCAACATTGCAGAATTGCAGATAGGTGATTAATGAGCATTTAATTTGGTGTCTTCTATGCATAACTGAACATAAATGTAGTTTCAGCCAGGTAATGTGGAGCAACTTTAGTGAAAATATGGTTTTCTATGATGGGCATCCCAGCATGTCCATATGAAAAATCATTTCTCCCAGTATGGTCTGTTCCCATCCTGAAGGCATAGCTTCTATCTTAGCTTATGCACTCCTTTATTTAATGTGGAATATCCTTTCACTACTTTCCCTGAATTCTTGTGGTTTATCTCCTTACTGTTTGAAATTTAGTATTTTGTGGGAGGTTGTTTTCTTTCTTCTTGGGCTGCTACAACAACATATGGTGATAATAAAATAGATGGTTGCAGAATTAACCCTACTTGGTGAATTTGTTCTTTCCCTTTGTAGTATTGGAGGTGATGAGACCCTGGAGGTCCAGGCTACTTTACCCAGTGAGTATCTCAGAAAATCAATGTGAGAAAAGCAAAAGTTGGATATTACACTGGAAGTCATTTAAGTAGATGCTAGGAAACATCTAGAAATGGTCATTCTTTCCTTGCAAACAGTGGGGGTGTCCATCTTTTGTGGATGTGAGCAGTTCATGTGAGTCACAGATGAAATCCAGACTGACCTGACTAGCTGTAAAGTTGATTCAGCCCCTCTACATCACAAGACCTGCATGTGATTGTATCATCCTTTTGAGCAAATGATTAAGAGTAAATGTGCTGAAGGTGACAGAAGTTCCTGGCAGACCTGCTTGTCCCTTATTTTCTTTTGTGCTTTCCAGTGACTGACTGTAGTGGCTGTGGATAGATGAAGTGGTCCATCTAGTTAGGGTTGCTGACAGTGCTATAATTCTTCCTGGTGATTTTAAGTTTCTACATAGCTCTGAGGAAAAAAAATCTAAACATACTATAAATTTCTTGCCCTAGTGTTTTATCTAATTGGGCCCTGTGGTTGGCATAGAAAACATTAAGTGGTCAGTGTGACAATAATTTGGAAGGAACTCAGTTTACAATGGTTGATCTATCTGTATGTGATCCATACTGTGAAACAGTTTGACAATACCTGACATTGCTGGTAATAAAATCTGATATGCTTTGTCTTGTACCATGCATTGTGTTTTAAAAAAATAGAAGGTGCAATTAATTTATGCATTATAAATGAGACTCTATAAGGAGGTTTCAGACAGCAGTACAGGCACAGTAACAGTAACGGTGCTCAGATATCATGCTTCCCCACTGAGGGTTTCAGTGAAATCTAGAAAAGTGAATAAAATTCATTCTCTGACTTAAATATTATCTAGGAGGAGTGAAAGGTAGAGAACCATATTCAGAGCATCTGTTTTTGGTACATGAAAAAAAGTAATCACAAATACCCTGACACTTTAATTCAAGACTGGTGATTTTCCTGGGACCTGTGCATTTCCTCGGCTGCCAGACCACAATTCCTCAAGCCCATGGAGAGAAATAGTTGCAATGATGAAGTTAGCACAGCAACTAGAGTCCCCAAAGCAGATGTGTCTGTAGCTTCTGTAAAGCCACAGTGAGCAAGGAGAAAACTCAGGTCCATATACTCAACTGGCTTGTGCTTTTGTGGGAGGCAATGCTGCTGGTTGTAGTGCGAATGCTTAAACACTCTGATTTTTTTCTTTGTCAGATATCCTGAAGAAATTCAATCCGAACCTCTTTGGCTACTCCACTAGTAGTTCCAAGGAAACAGCTGGATTCAACGTTGCAGAGAGAAACGCCACAGCACAGTAAGTACAATCACAAATGAGAAAGGGCAAAGGAATGAGAACTGATGTACTGACAGGTTACCTTTGAGACACAGGTCAGGGTTGAGTTAACACTGGTAACATGCTTGTACTGAGCATGCTTGTGTGATCTGATGTTTTTAATTTTATGTGTTTGATTTTTTTTTTAATCTAATTCAGTAATTGGAGGATTTATTTGTATCTTTTTTCTAAATTACAGACAAACATCCTTTCTTTATTTGATTTCTGCCTATAATTTCTGAGCCAATGCCTTATTTATGCTTCTAATTCTACCGGTACCTTTTTCTTCCCAGTCTTCAGTATGCAGGTCCCGGATTCGCTGTCAGGCAATATCTGTAATGAGAAAAAATTCATAAGCATCTCTCATTTATTCCTTGATTTCTGGGAAATGTGCCTCAGACTATTAAATAGAAGTCCATTGCTACCCTAATGGTATTAAAAGCTATCCCTGTTTGCAGTGCAAGGGAAAATAACAGAATCAACAGCTGGGAATTAATTCCTTTCTCCTCCTGAAAAAAAAATCATCTATTAGTCTGTTAAGAACCAAAATGTGTAAGAGTTTGTATGGCATACATTGTGCCATGGATACTCATGAAATTTGTTTCCAAGACTTTTTGCGACACCTTTAACAGCCATTAAATTTGCTTCAAGAGAGTCCTAGGATAGCTAGCAAAGCCTGTGTACCTACTAAATATTTCATGGGTGCCCTAAGGAAAGCTGACTCAGCATGATCAATATGGTTCTGGGAACCTAAATAATGTAACTGCATTTGTGTAGGTGCTGGAGAGAGGAAGGGCTTATTAGCTCAAGCACAATCTTAATCTAGTGTATCAGGAGCTCATTTCCAGATGGCATCTCAGCATGGTTTGTGTTTTTGCCCACAAGCATTTGCATCCTGCCTAGGGCTGGACTGGGACTCTCCAGCCTGGCAGTCCCACAATGTAAGCAACATCTTCCAGCCATAAGACATGCCATAGGAATTTAAGGTCAGATCGGGAAGGCTGGTTGGGTGCCCAGCTTCTGTGTGAGCATCAAATACCCCCACTAGGTTTTGAAGGGAGTTATGTAACTGAATGTCATTGTGCATCTGGGTGTTAGTCCTTTTCTCCAAACAAAATGGACTTAAGTCAACTCTGAGATGAGAACTCATAGGGCTTGCCTGCCACTTGGCAGCCATCCCAGCTGAAGTCCTTTCAGATCAGATTATTCATTTGTGCAACTTGGTCCTCCAATGTTTGCTTATCGTTTTGAAGCATCACTTTACTTTTACTTCTGCTGATCTTAAGATTTCCTGAAATGAGGAGCGGTAGATCAAGAAGATGATGGGTTTTTAAAGCACACATGCAAAATGTTCTGTCCTCTCTCTCTAGCAATATGCCAGCTCAAGCACGTGAATTGGTGGAGCTAATGAGAAGAAGCTCGGTAAGTGGATTTTGGGCAACCCCCCTGTTCCTGTGGTCTCTTTAATTGATGGGGTACTTGAGTCATGAAGAGTGATTTACTGATTAAAGAAAGTCAGTGTCCTTGTCTCCACTATGCTTTCCAAGATGAATGTGCCAGATGAGTCAGCCTTTAGGACATTATAATTTACCTGTACAAATTCATGCAGATAAATGCAAACACACAAGGCACACACTAATGTAGGGTGCAGTGCAGCCCGAAGATATAAGGATGGTAATAAGGAAGAGGAGAAATCTGAAGGTTCTGTGAGATCACAGGGCTGCTCAGTTGAGCAGCAAGAGTCAAGTCATAAAGTCTGACCAACGTGAATCACACTGTTCACAATACTGGGAAGAGGGACTACTGGAATCTTTGCAGGAGAGTAAGTCATCTGAAACTCTGGGTTCGAGTAGGTAAATAATTAATCAGTGGCCAGAAACCTCAGGGTCGGTGTCCCTGTAACACCACAGTCTTTTAGGGAATTAGCAGGGAATCTAGCGTTGTGAACCAGTCTGCTGCATAAACTCCACTGAGGGATACAAAGGGCACCAAAAGGGCGACTTACTTTAATTGAGGTGGAGGAAAGAAATCTGAGAAACCCAAGGTTGCTCATCAAGTGTTGGCTTAATTTGAGCGGATGACTGAGTGTGAGCTGTTGGTTCAGGGAGAGCATTCCCTCTAAGGGAATGGGAGTGCCTGCTTCTCTTTGGCTCAGACTGAATGGGAAAGGAAGGTACTGAATAAGCAGGATTTGTCAAAGCATGTGTTTCTCCATGCCAGCACTCTTGATGGATGCCGCATGCTCACCCCACTGTCGGTTACTCTGCATTACCAATTGTTTGGCAGAATGAAGGGAGCTGGCATGGATCTTCAACAGAATAGGAGAGGCTCTAGACCCTTGTTTTATTCACAGCTTTGTATGCATTTTTTAAAAAGGGAGGGGGTGTGTCCCTGCCACGCTTTGCCTATTCATGAAAGGCCTTCCAAGCAAAGTACTTGTTAAAGAGGAGAATTCAGACCTGTGGGTGATTCCCAGGCCCTCCCTCTATTTGTGAGATCCTTTCGCAGATGTTTGTTATGTAAATGCACCACACTAAAAATAGTTGCCTTTGATTCCTTTCTTTGTACCGAATGTTACAAAATGTTTTGATGAGATCCAGCTCTCAGCAGAGCCTATTGTTAGCTTGTGGTGACGTGGATGCTGCAGCTGCCCTTATATGAGCTCAGTGAAGTCACCAGCCTCCTGGACTCTTCTATTTCAATCCAGCTGTCTGTTCCCTGGGGCACCCCTCGCCCCTCCTGGCTATGGGGTAATACTTGCCCAGCTGGCAGGGATCCCTAGCAGCTCCAGTTCCACAGCTTCATGAGTCAATCCAGCCTCCACTCACTCCCACACCGCTTTATCCCCACGCTGCCTGCAGTGTTCTGCCATGGCTGGCAAATCTCTCCCGTCCATCCCTGTCCTGAAGCTAACATTCGTTTAGCGATGCTTGCTGCCACACATGCATTTCCGTGCTTGGTTACCCCGACATATCTTGTCTTCTGAAGGAATTTCCTCACAAAAGCCGAGGTGAATTACAGCAGACTAGCAAACAGTTCACACTTTCCCCCTGGAGAGATGCTTTTCTTTTGCCAACTTAACTCAGCATACCGCCTTTGTTCCGCCCTGCTGTCTGTGCTCCATTTAGCCCCATTTGTGATTGTTACCTCTGCATGCCTAAGCAATGGGTGCTGTAATCTGTTTATTTTATGTGCCACTAGAAAATGAACTTCAAGGAAGACTGGAAGCTGATCACTGTCCTTGTTGGAGGCAGCGACCTATGCCAGTACTGCTTGGACAAGGTTTGTATCTCTGGATTAGGCATGCTTATCCAGGCATTTGGCAGGTGACCAGCCCTAGAAATATAACCTTTCTCTCTTGGGGAGCCAAAGTTCCTCTTTGTTTAAAAAGCACTTGAAGTCCTGCGTTTTTCGTCTATTGTATCAGAAACAAGTGCACAGCTTTTAATACTGAGGCACCGCTGCTCTGGAGAAACGCATTATTTAAGTACTAGGAACCTGCCCCATATTGAACAAAACAACGAAAATGAAGTCTCTGCTTAACTGGACGAAGCAATTGGTGTGATGTCTTAGGCATATAGTTATGGTATACAAGTGAAGTTTTCTGGAAGGTATCTTCATACAGTAATTATTGAGGATGCCGAATTCTTGCCTCAGGGTGATGCCAAAAGAAATAATATCTGTTTATAGTGAAAAAAAAAGTCTTTTCTCTAGCTGTGAGTGGTCATCCCCTCTGAAACAGTTCACGTGGCACAGACTGGAGATCCAGACTCCAGCTTGTGGAAGTGGTCAGGCACTGTTCTCTGTTTTGCTCTTTTTTCCTTCACAGGCTGCTGCCAGGAGGTTTTGTTGCCACAGCTACACCTCTACACCTATAGTTACAAAGTTGTCTTACTTATAGGTTCTGTGGGGCCTGACTGCCTTCCTAGCAATTTTCACAGGTTGGCAGTTTGAAAAACAGGTATCGTTCTGTTCACAAGGCAAATCACTCTGGTCTGGGTCCTATAAAAGACAACATGAAATCCAAAAATGTGATCTATATAGTCATTTATCAGGGAAAGAGTCTGCCAACATACCTCAGGATTTTCGACAGAGATCAGGGGAATATATTACTGTCATAGAAACACAAGCATTATCTAACTCTGTACCTGTGGAAATAAACTTTATCTGAAAATATATTTGCCAACAAAGCAAAGAGGAGCATCGAGTTGGTATATCTTATCATGGACCACCTTCTTGGTTCTTGAAAAAAAAGTCAGATCCAATTTTTCTTTTTTTTTCCTTTCTTTTTACATAGGAAACATATTCTGTGAAAAACTATGTAAAGCACCTTCAGGACACTCTGGATATTTTCTATGAGGAGGTAAGCCTTTAAGATACCCAAGCAAGCTATGTTCCTGGCAAGCACACTGACCTTTTTCTCTACCTCAGGTAGACTGTCAGTGATTATGTTTCATACAAGGTCATCTTTCAAATAGCTAGAGTCAAACTGCTCCTCAGCACTGCATTTCAACAACTGTGTTAGCTAATGCCCTGAGAAAGTGGGCTGCAGTTTCAGGAAAAGTATGTTTCACAGTATTTATACTGTGCACCAAACATACCATGACCCTACTGCCACTTTTGGTGACTAAACCAACTGTACACAGTTTCATTTACCCTAGAGCAAATGGAAGTGTCCCAGGGAGTGAAGCTGCATTTCAGCTAGTTTGTACTAGCTGCTGGAATTTTTTTTTTGGCTGACATCCACATTTGCCTCCCCCTCTCTTTATACATCATCCTTGCACATGCCATTGGCTGCAGTCTGTGCAGTTTGCACTGACTCCCTGACCTACAGATGGCACTTCTTGTCTCTTTGTAGTGGTATCATGTTCTGGTATTTGGTGTATGTCTGGTTATTATAATCCCTGCAGCTCCCAAGAGTCTTTATCAACATGGTGGAGATACTAGAGTTTTCTGGACTGCGTCAGATCACAGCAAGCTCTTCAGAGTGTGCTTTGACAGCAAAGTAAGTGAGCAAAACAGGTCTTTGCCTTTTAAGTGATCTCTTTTTGGCTCAATCTCATTTTCTACAGTAGGATATCCACACTGAGCTTTCCAAGCTACTTTCATTGCAGCCTTTATCTGATGCACTAGTTCCCATCAACTTCCTATTGCTTCTTCCAATACCTCAGCTAAAAGGCATGCACCTGTAGGCAGCGGAGTTACCACTTCTCAGCTCTAAAGCAGCATGTCACAGCACAAGTCAACATATAAATGTTGCGCTGCTGAACTTCAAAGCCTTTTTTGACCAGTCATCTCCTGGTCAGCAGTACAGGCTGACATCCCTGATGCTTCTCCTTGTATCCAGTGCTGTGTTAGCTATGGTGCAGGCTGGGCTGCATACAGCAGATTGCACAGTAGGGAATAGCTTTTCACACCTAATGGGGGACACCAACATCCTAGCTTGAAGAAGGTTGAGGGACTTGTTTTAGAAAGCAGAAATGCCTTTACAGGAGTCAGAATGAACATGAAGAGGCTCTATAGTCTAGCAGAGAAAGGTACAACAAAGACCAGTAGTTGGAAGCTGATGCCGAAAGAATCCAAATGAAGTTAGGCACGGATTTTAAATAATGCAAGTGATTAACTACTGGAACACATTAGAAGGGAAAATAATGAATTGACTGTCTTGCTTGATGTCTTCATATTCATTCCAAGCACATTCTTAGAGGATTCGTTTCAGTGAAGCATAAGTTACCACCTCTTGATTTGGGGGTAACAAAATAAAACACAGTGGTGTAAGGACACAGACTACATGAACAATTTTTTTTCTAATTTTAAACGTATATCTGAAAATCTACAGTAAACTTATTTGTAGGATGGGTTTTAATAATATTCTAACACATGATTTCCTGCTAATGTGTAGCATACTACACACTTTTGTGTTTGACTCGAGAATTGTGGATCTTGCAGCTTTTGCCAGCTGTGACAAGTGTTCATTTTGAAAAGTAAGTTAGTGGGGGTTTTTTCCTGAAGTATCTGTCCATTTCTAAGCCAATGATGTGGCCCTCCTTCTGCATGTGGCCCTTGAGCACCAATCCTGAACTTCTTGAAGCAGACACACATTGCTGAAGAACTGCAAATTCAATATTGGCTTTTAATTCTAGTATTTCTTTCACTGAAGGCAAGTTTGTCCATGTTTCTTGAACCCTGAAGAAAATTCTCCTGAACTACAAGAAATTAAGAGAGTTAACAGAGATTTTCAGGTAATACCTTGATTCTGTAACTGGTCATCTTCACTTGTGTCTCTATTTTGCTTCCCTCACTGCCCTTCCTCTCGTGCATATCCTTAGCAGGACAGAGAAGGGGAACCAGGAAATAGCTTGGCTACAGTCTAATCAAAACCCTATCCAGCTAACCAGTCAGTAGCAGACCAAGTCTTTCCAGATTTCCTTATGATTTGACCTTGATTCTGAGCTGGATACCCATAGAGACCAGTTCTGTTTCCAGCTGCTGTTTAAACAGCCGAAAAGGAGTTAGTGATGGTGGCTGCTTTGCTGATATGTTTGTCTGTCATGAACCCGATGAATATCTCACTTGAATTAACATGTCATTGCAAGAGTGACAAATTACCTTGCATCGGTTGTTTTGTGGAAAAAATAACTAAACTAACCATTGGTCAGCTTGCTATCTGAGAGTAACTTTTTGTAGCCTCAGGCATAATATTCACTCAAAATTAACAGAGGCTATAAATAGCTATTGGAGCAAAAGGTTTTTCCATTGATGGTCCTGTGAACACAGGAATCACTGTACCAGATCACATTGCGTTATCCAGTCCTCCGTTCTGGCTCTGGCAGTGGATGTTGTCCAGTGAATATGACAGAGCTCAAAAAATTCTCCTTGGATAATGCTTGCACAAGCTTACGAGAGGAGTCGTTTTCCTTAACTAAGAAAATGAGATCAGGAATGTTTTGAGATATGACCAGGAGCATTAAGGTTTATACCAATAAGATGACAAGTAACAATGAGATGGAGGGTTTTTTTAGTCCATCTGAATGTCTGTGAGCATAATGTTTCAAAGTGGCAGGTAATTTTTCCATGTTTAAGTTTTATTTTAATTCAAGCACATCTTTCTGAAAAATCAAATGCACTTCAGCTTCAAGTTGGCATTCTGAACTGATTTGCCACTTCTAAAAATTTTGGTCTTATTTGTTTTCTCTGTAAATTTTAATCTCATTGCAATTGTGCAGCATCAGTTTCTACAAATAAAGCTTGAACTGCTTCTTTTTTTTTTATTTAAGCAACTTTAATTTTTTTAAACTTACTTGAGTTATACCAGCTTCTGTGCATTTTCCTCATGAAAATCTCTTCATGAACCAAATTGTTAGCCATTTTCTTGACTGCTTTATAGTATTTACCTAGATTTATACTAGTAATTTATGGCTTCCTACACTGAGAGAAGTATAATATGCATGTTTTTGAAAGCTGAAAAATGTTAGATGAGCCTTGCAAATAACTTTTCTATTTTCAATAATTACACTCCACACAGACTGAAGCCTTGCAGATGGTCAGCAGTGGCCGGTATGGAAACCGTGAGGACTTTGCAGTTGTCATGCAGCCGTTTTTCCGAAACACCTTGTTGCCCCTGGATAGTGTGAGTCCTGGAGTTTTTCCCATTAATGCAAGGGCCAGTGTCTTGACTTCTCTTAAACCAGTAAGATCCATGCCACAAGGACTGTGTTTTCTTCTTTTTGCACAGTCTAGTGGCACAGAGTGGAACCTGTGATAAGAGGTGACAGAGGAGAAGACAAGGAAAGACTGTGCTAACTGTGAATCAAAATAGCTTTAGGAAACATTCGTAGTGTGCACACATTAAACCTAGGCACTCTGTTTTCCTCTAAACTGCATGTTGCTTCCCCCGTTGAGGGGCTTGGTTGGCATTCACCACAATTTTCTTTTGATCTAGGTTATGGAATATATTCAGGATTTCTCCAAATGGAGAGCAACACTTGAATGCCTGACTCATCCTAGTCTGGGAATAGGAAGAAGCCTTTGAAACCGAACACTGGTTTTCCTTTTCTCCAGCCTTAGCATTATGTATGCTGTGTAGTTAGGGATACAAGTATTCAACATTAATCCTGGTCAAAACCACCCAGTTTTGCATAATACTTATTTTATCATACTATCCGCATTTTTTGTTCTGGCAGCCTTCAAGTTTGAACAGTGGTCACAATACAGGTAGTGATGAAATGAGGCAAATTCCCACTAAGACAGACATTTGCCACAGCTGGATAAGCCCACCATTTTTATTGTAGCCTGAAGTTCAGCAGGAATTTCAACACCTGAAAGGTTTTAAGTCTTGAGTTATGAAAGTTTAACAAGCCATAATAAGCAGTTTTCTATCAGTTCTGTATGAAGTGGAGTGTGGTCAATGGCAGTGTCTATATAACAGCTGTGACTGTTGGCTTAATGATAAGTTCAGTTTTGCTATGAAAATCGCTGTGTGAGTTTGAGCAAGCTGTGTTACAAAGGAGGTCTCAAGATGCAGTAATCAGCTCACAGTTGGGACTACCTAAGTTGATTTGCAGTGTCGAAACATGAACATATTTCCTCTAGGAAGATAACCAAAATTGTGAAGTGAATATACAAAAGTACAGTACACTATGAGGTATAATATGTCATATCTCAAAGTTTGAAATGTGCTGAGAAATACACTTTCACTTTTATTGCAGATTGGCAAGCCAGATCGGAGTTTCTTTGCCGCAGACTGCTTTCATTTCAGTGTTAGAGGCTATGCTGAGATGGCCATGGCTCTCTGGAATAATATGGTAAGAGGTTCCCTATATGCTTGTGGTTGGTAGCAGACTCTATGAAAGACAATTATAAAGGTGTCTGAAACAAAAGAGCAAGCAAGACATAAAATTGGTATCCTAACAAGAGGGGGACTGTGCAACCTTTAGGCTCTTTTCAGTCTACATTGCTTAGGAACACAATCCAAAGTGATCGTGTTGCATGAAACAGTGTAAGTCCTTGCTCTTTCAAGATGAGAAATCCTGAGAATCTTAGGGTAATAAAAAATTCCTGTATGATTTGGTAAATAACTTACATTAAAGCAAAAGATCAGCCCAGTTAAACATTCAGTCCTGTAGGTTTCCTGAAAACGTCTGTTCAATGAGCTTGCCCTCCTTTAGTGCATTTTGTTACATTATTAGGAAAACGTACATGTGACTGAATTTTTGCTGCCATTAATAGTATGGACATGTTGTACCACCCACTCTAGTATCTGAGGCAGCTCTAGTAGAGTCACTGAAACTAATGGGGGGGGGGGGCTCGTCAAACCTATGATGTCTCTGCATGCAGTCACATTCCTTCTGTCATTTTGAGGGAAATGATAGCTTTTGAACAGTGTTGGAAGAGTGTGTAACAGGCATATGCTAGACTTGATAATTCCAAGGTCACAGTTGCTTTCAGAAACATAATGGTTCCCTGTGTTGGAAGGAAGACTATAGCATTTTCATGCCATAGCAACATTTCTTCCTCTTGTCTCATAAACACCAGTATCCAAACACGTTGTGCAAGCAGAAATCCTGTATCCTGGTTTGCACAAGAAACAAGCATAAATGAAGGAGAATTTATTTTCCATTCAAGTAAAAGTTTTAGCAAGATATGAAACTTACAGGAAGCCCCAGAATAAGCTTGAGCATAAGGACTGGGAAATATAGGGCAGAGAAATCTCTTCAGTTGCCCAGTATAGAATATGAGCCTATCAGTTCAGAGTTATAGAAAGCAGTAGATGTACAACACACACGTGCTCAGAGTAATTAATTTGTGCATGCACAAATTATGTTTGTTGCCATGTGGTATTCCTATTGGCCATTACTCATTCCTGAATCACCATCAGACTTTTTTTCTTTTTCTTTTTTGCCACCAGAGTTTTATTCTGTCCAGACTGTCACTCATTTCCTACACATATAAGGGTATTGACAGAAAGCTCTCTACTGTGGTAGGGATCTGAGTCTTACCGATGTGAAGCACAACTGTTCTCTCCCGTAGGGGTCTGTCGGTCTATGCCAACTGAAGATATTACTGTTTACTATTTAAATCTAGTTCTTGCAACACATTCCTGCTTTTCACTTGCAGTCCATGTACGGCAACGCTGTGCAAGCTTACTGTAAGGCCGTATTGTTTCCCTGTTCCCTGAAAAGCTCAGCAGGCTGTAGGCTTATGGCCAAATGACACGGATTCTTGTCAGTACACATAAAGGGTCAGACTGTGCCTGGCCACTGCAGGGGTATGCAGGGATCGGGATGGCTTAAGGAGTCTCTCCCTCACCACAACGTTTTTTGCTCTTCTCTCTACACGCAAGGCAAAGTATGCTTCTGCTCTCTGCAGTCAGAGGAATCTATAGTCCCCAGGAGGCTTCCACCGGTCCCAAATCCACCTTGTCAGTACTCTGGCCCAGGTGAAGACCCTATGACAGTGCGTTTAGCTTGTGTTCTGCCTCCACCCTCGCCACATGCTCTAGAGGAGCTGTGTTTCTTCCAGAAGTTGTCCCGTACGCTCATGGACTTGGGGATACTGTAATCTCCAAAGCTCAGAAGCTAATACTTCTGAAGAACAGATTGCATAGAGATGAAACAAGCATTCCTGGTTGCAGGATTTTGCTCTTTATCATCTTTTGTCTGGGCTCTGTGCCAGAATCCATACCAAGTGCCCTGACAAGGGAAGTGTTACAACTATCTACAAACACCAGTTGCTTTGCAGGCAGATACGCTACAAGATATGAGCCACGAATCATACAAATAACCACAGCAGAATCTGAGCTGTTCCCTTTAAGATGCAACAAAATGAGTAGTTTCAGTCTTCAGCACATTAGCTGGTGGGCAGGCCATGGGATTAGGACTTGTATAAGAGTCCAGCAGCACCCCACAATGATCAGCAAAGCCTGGCATTTTGTTTTGCCTCTTATCTTCTCTTTACCTGTTAGCTTTCTTCCCTTCCCTAGTCATGTTTTTCTGTGGTTCATCACTTTATTTTTCAGTCTCTATATACTCTTTTGTTGTTTTAACTTTTTTGTTTTTTTAAGAGAGAAGGTATTCCCAATGTTTCCATATGGGAATCCAATGGATAAAATTTGGGGGTTTCCGTGTTGTGCTTGTTGCAGTATTGTTTCTTTTCAGCATACAGCTGACACTTTAATAGCTTGAGGATAGTAAATGGCTGTATGGACAATAGCAGAAACAACAGCAATCATCTATTCTGTATTCCCAGTAGTGCTGGGTGACAACTTCATGGTTCTCTACGGGCCAATCTTGCAGTCATTACTTCAGGCATGTCCACAGAACAGTTGTAAACACTTCACTTAACATGACCTAGCAAGTCTTTACTCATTAGTTTAACTACGGTAACCGGTGGTATGTGCCCTCCTAGCCAACCACAACTGCTCTGCTAATAGCCTGGACATATTTTGAGTTTGAAATGGACTTGGGGTAAGCCTATGGTCAGCTATTGCAGCTTAGCTGACAACTGATAATATAAAAAGCTCTATTTAACTCACTTCTTGTAACCTTGTGAACCTAGCCTCGGCTAAAACTGCCAGGGAATTTCTTGTCTGAATGAAGTCTGCAAATGTTAGCAGTGTCTCATCCTGTCTCTAATTTTATGTCATTTCTGAAGTCACTCCTATCACCATGACACCAAGGCATCTTTCTTTGAGTAATGTGCTAAGTAACATGTCTAACATCTGTCATGTGGGGTTTTTTCTTTGTAGTTTATACTGCTATTTGGGTACATGGGAGAACGAGGTGTATAGTAAACCATTTTGGTTTAGCAGAATATTTAAAGTATGTTGTATTCAGAACAGTGCAAAAGAAGGAAAGGCTTCTCCTATTCGTTGCTGCCAAGGGAGTTTTTCTGCAGCCAGTACATCAGATTCTCAATGTCTTCAGTTCATGAGTTTTAAAACGCTTGAAAACATTCCTATGCACCGTCTACCACAGTTCATTACTGCAAGCACCAAAAGACTGGATAAGAAGTTTTAACTGCCTAAGACAAGAGAGTCTGAGAAGGAAAAATTCATCATTACATTTATTATTGCTTTTCTCTTCTTCAGCTGGAGCCAGTTGGTGAAAAGCAGACTTACAACAACTTTACCCATGACAGATCAAAACTCAAGTGTCCAAACCCAGTAAGTAAAGACCAAGGTGTTGTCTCCATTATTTGCTTCTATTTTTCTCCATTCTTCTCTTTGTCAAAGCTCTTCAAAAGAATATCTTTGTGAAGACTTTAAATAGCTGAAAAACACTCTTACTTTGTTACAGACAAGGAAATGTACTTAAGATTTAAGACAAAGGAAATTATCCTCACTCTCTTGGAAAGCCTCTCATTTAAGCCAGTTCTAATGAGCCTATGTATTTCCATTTGGTTGTCTACAGCAAACAAATTAGGAAATGGCACTACAACTCAGGATTGTGAGATGGCTCCATTTTTTTTGTTCTAGGAACTTTCAGACAATAGAGCAGGAAAGAGTTTGGGCTAAGATAGAAGGAAACAACTGACTGTCTAAATATCAACAATTCCTCTCTGGGAAGGGGCAATGGCATGTTGTTGGAATGCTGCCTGTTGAGTGATCTGTGGTCAATAAAACCTTCACTGTTCCTTTGTAGGAGAAGCCTTTTCTTTTCACGTGGAGAAATAGTGGATTTGGAAATTCAGACCTCGACTTGAAAAAACCTGAGCCTTCAGTCCCCTACTGGGCTGTCATTGTGACTGCAATAGCTGGAATCCTGGTGGGTTCATTACTGGTCTACGTTGTGTCACGAAGAAAATATAAGAAGCCTCAACACAAGACTGATGCAGAAAAGAACATTAAAACAACCCCTCTGTAATACAAGTGGAAGAAACATCTTTCTCTGGTGGGACTGCTCTCTGGTGTGACAGAATAGCAGAGTAAAAAATCTGTTGGGTATGAATGAAGCTGCTTGGTTGCCCAGGGATTTTTGGGCCAAATAATCTTGGTCAGAAATGTACTATAGGGTTAGCTTCTGCGCTTCTGCAGATCAATCAGGTGGAAGATGAAGTTCAAAGTATGTTGTGGTTTAACCCTAGCTGGCAAGTAAGTACCACACAGCTGCTTTCTCACTGCCCCCTCTCCCCCTCAGTGGGATGAGAAGGAGAAGTGGAAAAAATGGTAAAACACATGACTTAAGTTAAATAAACACATGGGTTTAATAATCAAAATAAAATAAAATATAATAATGTTAATACCTTTAGGGAAATGGGAAATAACAAAAAAGAGGGCAATAAAACATAAGAAAACAAGTGATGCACAATACAATTGCTTGTTGCCCACTGACTGATGGCCAGCCCATCCCCAATCAGTGATCAGCCCCTCTTGACCTTCTTCCCCCAGTTTATATATGTTTATGATGTTTCAATGCTATGGAATATCCCTTTGGCCAGCTGTCCTGGCCCTGTTCCCTCCCAGCTTCTTGTGCTCGCAGAGTATGGGAACCTGGAAAGTTCTTGATTTAAAGTAAGCACTACTTACCAACAACTAAAATACCAGTGTCTTATCAAGGTTATTCTCATACTAAATACAAAACACCACACTGAACCAGCAGCTGAAACCAGGACAAAGTCTTCAAGCTTTTTCATTCCGAGATACAATTCTCCATTTCATGTTTATTAGTGAGGATGGCAATTGCTTGCACAAAGCAAGAAAACTTGTTCGTGCATCTTGGCACCTCAGTTGTGCACCTGTCCTTTCTCCTTTTAAAACTATGTTTAAAATGTTAGATACAAGTCCATGACTGCATCCTGCTATTCCTCAATAGCACGATGTGAGATAAAGAGCAGCTACGATTTCACATTAGATTCTAGCAATACCATTGCGTTGAACTTGCTAAGGTACATGAGCTAGTACGATGCCATGCAAATATCTTTAAGCCAGCTTCTGAGCAACTTGGATCATCCACATGGCATCCCTGCTGCAGTGCTGGGCATCACAGATAGAATAACTGCACCATCTCCACTGCCTTGGACTCCAGGCTTTATCCATCTGGACTTTTGTTAGTACAAAAGATACTTAACAAGTTCTGTGTGATTGTGGTGGTTTAATCCACCTTTTAGCGTTCAGGGGCAGGTTCAATAAAAGTGACGGAAAACTGAATAGAATTTTTCAGCAGGTGAACAATTTATTCCAGGGAAATTAAATTGGAGGAAGGAATAACCCACAGGAGACCCCAGAATTACATTGAGGGACCCCCAACACACAAGGAAAAAAACACACAAAAAGGGGGAAAAAAAACCAAAACAAAACAAAAAAAGAAAGGGAACTGTTCCTTTCAGCCAGATGACTAGTTGGAAGAAACAGGGAGGAAGGGTAGGAAAAGGTATCTCTCCCTTCTCTCTCTCTCTCTGGAAGCACTTCTGGCCCTTCAGCCTCTCTGAAAAACACAAAAAGAAATGAAAACAATTCCCTCCCTCCCCTTTCCGAAGGATACTTGCTAGCAAGCTGAAAACAGTTCCCGGGTTGAGAGAAATGGGTGGAATCCCGCCGTGGCCTGTAGGCGCTGGACACCGGGGCTGTGACCCTTCTCCTCCCAGCGGCAGCCAGAAAAGAGAGGGGGGCAGGGCCGTGCCTTGACTTTTAAGCCTTCTCCGTCTTGCGTGAATATCGTCGCCTTCTTCCTGGCCCAGCCGGCTTCCCATTCACCCAGCCAGTCGGGCCCCGCCTCAGGTTCCGGTGTTTTCCCATCGAAGAACTCACACGTCTCAGCCATTAGGTGCCATCTTTGTTTTCATGGCGGCAGCACCTCAGAGATGCCACAGCGCCAACACGGTGCCAGGGCCAGCCCCCCATCGCTGTCCCTTAGGAGCTGTGGTGCTGAAATTCCCGGCCAGGCCGGCCCGGGGCTGCGTGCTGCTGCCCGCGCTCCGGGGTGGGAGTGAGGAGCCGCCGCCCCCCGGAGGGACACTGGGGCTTCCCAGTGTCCGTGCCCCCAGGCCGCTGCTCGCCCCGGGAAGCCACTGTGCCCGTGCGGGGAGGGATGGTCCTGGGCCGCGCACTGTGCAGGGAAGGGCCCCCATGCTCCCGGGAGTGGTGGGGATGGGGGGCTAGAAACCGCCGCCCCACTCTGGCCCCCCCACTGCCAGGAGCCTGGAGGGTGCGGAGGTCTTCCTAAATCTACTCCTTATGAACACAGAAGGTATCCAGACTCTTCCTTTTTCCTATCATCATCTTTGCTAAGGTAAAAAGAGATGGGTAGAGTACAAGTTGTATAGTTGGGTTTCAGGGGCTGGAGTTCCGTTTGCCTCTTCTTTGATCTGCTCACAAAGGTTGGGCTATTAATACTAGGACTTTTATTTACGTACATCTTATCCACAGATGTGTGTCTGGGAGATCTACATGCAGCCCAAAGTGGAGATATATTTAGAGTGTGAAACAGAAGCACTTGTATTTTGTTCCAGTGCAGCACAGGCTTCTCTTCCTCTCTTGCCTTTCACTGTGGGTCATTAACTATCTACCTGATATCCCAACTGATGTATATTTGTATAGCTTGGTCAACAGAAACAAACAGACTCCAACCTGCAATGCAGGAGACAAGATTTATGGTATTCCAGTCCATTCCACAGCACCTACACCTCAGACACACTGGAAATAAGCCTCACAAGTGAGGAACCCAAGCAAATATCCAGTGGATCATGAAGATTACAGTCTCCTCTCATTCTTAAATGTCATTCTTATGAGTCCTCTTTCCTTACGGGAACTTGGATGGCCACTGCTTATACAGCTCGTGATTTAGGAAGAAGTAAAAAGATAATAGTTCTCTTCAGAACCTTTCATCAGTGCTAGGTGTTTCAAAGGAAACTCAAGACAGTAGTTCAGTGCTGATAAACCTTTCTAAATCATGCATGCAGGAAGCAGGGTGGGGGTCCTGGAGCATGAGTTAGCGCTACAAAATCTCCTGGAGCATTAGCTATTGCAGTCTCTCACATCAGGTTTGTCCTGCCTAGAGATGGATACAAGTGTGTCTTGGGTTTCATGCTGGTGCCCCTGCCAGAATAACTAAACATCCCCTTTCCTTACGTAAAAAGCTAAATTGTGTTCTGAGCTTCCAAAAGCTAAAACCTAAGAAGTGCAGTGGAAGGAGAGGAAAGATGGCTCTTAGCTTAATTACTATCCTGAAGGATTCTAGAGAGGAAATAATCCTTATACAGGAGCCTGGATGATTCTGCTTTGGACTGCAGAATAAATACCTCACTGGGGTCTTTAGCCCTGTAAAGAATGCAGCCTTTGCTGATTCTTTTGGGAACTGAGAAGTTATTAATCTTAAATTATACTGGCTCTGTTCAGCTAATGCAACAGGAGACTTTTCCCCTAGTTTCTCTAGCTATAGTGTAGCTTTGATGCCCTAGTACAGCAGGAGCTGGAGCAGGAACTGGCAGGCTTCTTATTTAGTCTATGGAAGTATCTTCTGGCATCATTCTTCTGTAGGCTGAAGTATGTGATGAACTGTGCTGACATTTAAGAAAAAAAAATCAAGAATCATGGTTTGCAGCTGCTCCACAAGCAAAATTATTTCCCTGAAGATGTTACTGCTGAGCGTTCCCTTCATACTTATTAAGTAGAGGTAACATTAATCTGGAGTGAAGGACAAATGATTAGGTCTGGATCTTTGACTGCATTCAGTATCACATTAAATCAGGAAGTAATCTCTACATATTGTCTGTCAGTTGTCCATTTCTCCTTTTTTTTCTGTAATAGCATGTCCTTGATTTCAAATGCCTTTATGGCATTTTGCCTCAGTGGACTGCTGCATAGGCCAAATTGCCCACTGATGCACAAAAGAAGAGAGACTTAGAAGGAACTTCCAGATTGCACAGAAATATGCATGAAATGGATGCCATTGTAGCCCAGGATTTCACTTTGGCCAATAGCGGTCTTGCCCACCACTAAAAAGTACTTCTACATAAGGTGATTTCCCGACTTTCTGAGAAAACAGACTTTGTGAGTGCTTCCTCTGGAGAAAAGCCACAGCTCAGCCCACATGTGTGGTGACTGTGCAAAGGACCTTTGTGGGTACTGGCTCTGCTGCCCTGCTCGGGTTGTCAGGAAGGACCTTGCAAGTAAATGTTACACTGTTCCCTGGTCTCAAAAAATAATCTGTTCTTCAAACAGGGAAGTGATGGAGCCTAAGTGTTGGCTAACATTTGCCTGCAGCTTCAGCAGTTCTGGAGTTTAAGTTCTGGCCACCTTCTTTTGCTTCTGGTAGAATGGTAGAATGTCTGCATTTTGCTTTGTAAGGTCTAGGGCCACTTTGCCTGAAAATCCAGTTTAGGTGCAGAGTGAACTTAGGAAAGAGACAAAAATTTCAGAAAAAATCACCTGCAGAGAGTTTTGCATGGCTTTGGAGATTGCTAAATAGTTCCTCCCACCACCTTCTAGATGGTGAGATGTGCTAATGACAAATGATGCCATTTTAACAGCTAGGCAGTATGTAATAACCTGGGACATCTGGGCAAGAATTTTGTTACTTTGAGGGGTATTTGATTAAAATATTGAGGTAAAACAACCCCACCTGAATAGAGGGGTATGGAAAAGCTCTGGATTTTTATAACTCTGCATTTGTGCAATTCATGTTCCATGAAGTATTTAAAGAATTTGCTATTGGAGGATCATAGGTTTGCAATGCATAGGTTTGCTTCTCCCCCCACCCCCCTTTTTTTAGAAGGAGGCTATCTGGTATTTTGTGACAAAAATCGTATAACAAAGTAGTTCACAAATACTTAAATGAAACAGGTTTTCTGGGTATTATAGATTTTTAAACAAGAGAGGGAGGGATACTCCTGTGAACTATTGTGCTAGAACTATTTATGTCCCAAGTATCTAGTTTGCTCAGCCAAGGACCAGAGAAGCATCTCTAGCACTAGGAGTTTGAATTCAAAAAAGGGAGCAATGAAAGGAGACACATTTTAAATTAACACATGCTGAGTATCTTCCACTTAACTGTCCTTGCCACCACTTAGCTTTAGTGCATACCAGAAGTTTCACCATCTTTCTGAAATCAGTAGATTTTTCTTGTGTATTTTGAAACTCAACACTTTAAACACACACTTGACTAAGATTATTAACTTTAGCTGCTTTTGATGACCGTCCTAACACAAAGCAAAAATTGTTCTATTTTTGACCACCAGAAAGAAAGAAGCCCAAGGAAAAGACAGAAAAAGGCCAGGGCTTGAGCAGTTTTAAAGGACAAATCAAACTCAGAAGAGTTTATTTAAGTGATGATTTGAACTACTTACTAGAGGCTGGAGGAAATTTCCATTTGTCTTTCCTTTTCTCTAACTGTCACTCACGATGAAGTCATAACTACATTACATTATATAGATTTTATTGAGAAAACTTCATTTGCTGAACTGTCTGGGTTTTTCCTAACAGCAGGCCTTCAGCAGGATTTGTAAAAGTTGAGTATGGCAATTTGCTAATGTCCTCCATTGAATGGGATCCATGAAAGTCTTTCTCTGGTAGGGTGTTTGTAGTTTCCAGCTTTCTGCTTCCTTTCAAGAAGGAACTAGTCCCTTTGGACTAGTAGTGCTGCAGAGACATGGTTCAGAGAGAGGCATTCAGGAATTCCTGCCATTGATCCATGGGCTGACCCTGGAACGAGTTATTTTAGCTGGAGAAACCAGTGGTTCAATGTAACAACACAGGGAAGCTGGGCCTTCAGCATTCTACAGAAGTATGTGTAATGGCTCCAAAGTGGGTGGATGAAGCAGAAAAGTACTTCCTGTATTCTTGCACCAGCTCAGTTTTGCAGTCAGTACCTCTGGTTAAAGACATGGGAATTGCCTGGTTCAGCAGCTTTCCACCCACAAGGGATTTACCTGCACTTTCCAGGCTGCCCACAGGTATCCTCTGAATCAGCTTTCAGATCAAAGTAAAACATGGGAGTTAGGAATGAGTGGGGAAGGACATAGCTGGGACAGATTAGAGAACAAAAATTAAGGGTGCATTTTCTGAAAGTTTCCAAGACTGTCTCTGCTTATCTCTCTCAGCAACCGTCTTGCATTACTTCAATATAGACTTTACAACTCTCAGAAAGCTCACCTGTCTGCAAGTCCAGCCTCAAGGGCCCAAAGTGCAGAAGCTACTTAATGTCCCACAGCAAAACTGAGTGACTATATGAATCATATACCACTCCTGAGTTCTAGTTGCAGACCCTCTGGGGATCTGAGGTGCTGACATACCTAGACTGTGAATCCCAGGCAGCCTCCGGTGGAGGCAAGAAAAATAACACCTCCGTGAAGGTGCAAAAGCAGAACTTCAGGTATCTAAATGCTTTTTAAGTCTAAAACCACAGCTTAGCATGTACTCTGAAGGAATGGCATAGGACTTTGTGGAACATGGTTAACAGGATTAGACATCGGTATTACATCACGTCATCTACGTAAGCTTCTTGTGCATCTGGGCTGAAAAATGCCACTCAGCCCTTGACATAACATTTATCTATGACATGCTTGGTTTGTGGCATGAGCTGAACTTTTCCTGCTGCTGCTCTCAATGCAGTAGTCAAACAATCTTCACCTTTCTCCCTATCTGAGACATACTTTTGGTACAGCTGCCAGAAACCTCTGGTACAAGGTAAATAAATAAGCCAGCCTGCAATTAAAACATTCCCCTGGCTGTTTCTTATTCAACAACTAAATACTTACTGCCTTTCTTGAAGCATCTTCTGAAGTATTTTACCAGTGTTTATGAGGGTAATTTGTGTGTGTCCTAACATTCCTGTGAGATAGCCTTATTACCCCCAACTAAAGATGTTGAAATTTATGTGCAGAAAGGTGAAATTAAGTTCTCCAGGCTACATGATGAGTCAGTGACTGAGCAGGAGATTAAACCCAGCAGCCCGAGCTCTGCAGACACAGCCCAGTTGTGTAACCACTGTTCAATTTATCACTCAGTCGCTAACACAGAGACCGGTGGCTGTGCCAACTTTACGCCTGTTTTTCAACTTAGCTTGAATGCAAATATGGCAGAACACTGGCAATCTGTTCAAGGCTGGAGAGACAGGTGTGGAGCAGGGAGCTCTGCAGTGCTCAGGTCACAGAGGTCTGCCCCAGTGCTCCGTTTATACACGGGGCACTGAGCACTTGGCAGTGCCGTGACAGAGGCCCAGGCCATGATTATCACAGGGTGGGGAATGGAGAGGAGAGGGAAATTCACTGTTTTCCCGTCGTGCTCCCACTTGCATTACCCACACCCAGTAATTAGCTCACCAGGTTCCACCTCCAGCCTTGCACCTTGCAGGCTGGAGGTTGCACCCTCTCCTCATCTAGCTTTAGAGGGTTCCTTGCACACTAAGTAGAGTAGGAAGAGTCAGGATTTTCAGGGGTTTGATCTCTGATCTGTTTACTTGGTGATGGTACAGCTCTTAGAATACAAAAAAAAAATATTCGGTTGAGAAGAAATTAGGTTGCTGAACTGGAAGATTTTTTCTTGTGCTGTTTGTCTGTCTTTTGTTTTTATTTGATAGAAGAGAAATGATGGGGTAAAGCACACCTAAAGTGAATTTTTTCATGTCAGAATGTTATTTCAAAAGCTATTTAGTTTCACAATTCAGCAATGCAGGGTCTCTGCCTTTTGACTTATTTTCCAGCTGAAAGTATATAGTTGAAAAATATTACTGATTTGGAAGCTTTTGATTTTTTTATATTGCCATCCTGACATTTGAAATGGGAAGTAACACTAAATCATCAACATGTCTAAGGAGAAAGAAAAGTTATTTCTTTTGAATAGTTCCAGTAAATTGAAAGTTATTTCAATGCTTGAGGGACAGCTTCACTGCTGAGCTAACTCCTTTATTGATCAACATGAGCTGTCTGTATCAAGTAAATTTACCAGCTATGAAAGTGACCGTAGATGAAATCCACTGTTGTGTGCAATCACCATGCTACTTGACACTACCAGTGTGTAGCTCTAAAAACAAATTATCAGTAGCCATCTTCAGTAAGAAATCCTGCAATGTAATTGTTGTAGCAGTTGCAGCATGTGTGTGACCATAGTGATTGGGTAAGTCTTTCCCACTGACTCCAACTACAGTCCAGAGTAGGAAAAAAAAGGTATTTTTCCACATAAGGCTGTCTCCCACTATCTCCAGCCAGGATGTTCACAGCTGACACCTTCAACAAACTGCTCTGCTCAACATAAGTGGCAGTGCCACCACTGGAAAGGGGCGAGGAAGTGTGGAAAAGAGGAGTGTGGGGCACTCCCTGTGCTGCTCCATCCCAGGGAAGGGAGATTGGATTCATTAGGAAACTTAGTACTGGCCCTGTATAGGCCTTGCTTATCCTCTACCCTGAGAATAATACCATGAAGTTGTGGAACTGCTTTTGCATTTCTTCCTGTCCAGACCATTTTTTTTAGCAAAAACCTGTAGCTTACTCATTGTTTTGCCAGGGGACAAGAGTCAGTACAAGAAGCACAGACTTTAAAGAGCAAGTGTGTAATTTTGCTATAGAGCAGAACAGCAAAGACTAGTGTAAAACAGCAAAACATTACAGAAGGATAAGCTTAGCAATGCATATGGTCATTACCACAAGGAGTGCTTGTAGTGATTAAGAAAGATACATCTCCAGTTACCCTGACACGCTGCCATCATCCAGACCCACATGTCAGCTGGGGAGCCTCAGTAAGAGCGAAGGGTCGGAGAACCACGCCCAGTAATTGGGAAATCCTACGCGGTGCGAACACCCGTGGGTGAGGTCTCCATCTTCTCTGTGAGAGAGTCCTGCTTTTATATTGTTAAACAAGTTTACATAACCACTAGTGTGAAAAAATATACGGCTTCCTTCTGTCCTTGGGTTTCACTCAAAGCCTGGCCACAGCTCAGAGGAAAATCAAGTGAGCTAGTTTTGACCATCTACTGCTAAACTAGGCCAGACATCTTCTTCCATGGCCTTGGCCAGCCTCTAGATTGGGAAAGATAAATACATTCATATTTCATTAATGAACAGATACAAATGTTCACTAATAAGTGTATACAAATATATCTGACTAACAAACATACACGTTTACACAGGTGTCTTATACTACATATTTTATACTTAGTTTTTGCTAATAAGCAGACATGGCTAAATACAACATTATGTTGGCAGGTTCATCAAGAGGTCATCTTTGGCTCAAGGCCTGTTGTCCAGCCCTCAGCACTTCACTCATGTAGTTTTTTTGAGTTTTGAACCATCACGACTTATATGAAAGCAGTTGGGAGCTGGAATGGATCCTGTTGATGGGAAACAAGTTATCAAATCCTGAGATGATGATTTACCCATGGCCTCTTGTTTGGTCCTCCCTGGACATGCCCTAGCTGACTGTTTGCTAAGACAATCTAATTATGACTGAGTTTGGCTGTGATCACCAGCTGCCTTCAGTTTCTTTTATCTCACTGAACTGGGCAAGCAGTAGTTAGATGTTTCAGAGCCTGCTTCCTTCATGAAATTGAAGGAATTCAGGAGTATATTAGAAAGGCATTAGCTTCTCCTTTTCCCTTTTTTTTTTTTTTTTCCACTGGAGCTCATCCAGATGGAGCACAAACAAGGAAAGGATAAATGCAGAGTGCTCTGCCACCCTCAAAGCACGCGCTGACGTCAGCTTTCATGAATTGGCACTTTAATCATCACATGGGGAATGTTTCTGTCTCTCCCTGCAGCCTCCCTTTGGATTTCTCTGTGCACCAACATTATCATTTATGGCAACGAAGATTTATTTTCTTTGCTGGTTAAAAGAGTAGTAAATTCAGAATGCTTTTACAAGCTGCTAGACGGAGAGCCCTGGGGACCCAAAAGCCTGTAGGCTCAGAGTAGGTCTATCAAGGGCAGCAAAAGGGGAAGCTTCTTCCTGGATGTATTTCCACTTGCATTAAGAGCTAAGCTGAAAAGCAGGGGTCTAGTCTGTCAGCATACACAGGGAAGTTGTCAGCTTCTCCAAGCCAAACTGCAAAAATACCCTGGGGGAGGAAAAAAGTATAGAATACCAGACAGGAGGGACAGATGGATTGGGGACCTCCAAAGGTCTTTTTGAGGCATGCAAGCTAAATTTTTCAGCATTAAGCACTGGAAATTAGCAAACTCATTTTCTGTTCATGTGTCAGGCCTCAAAGAAGCACCTTGCACTCTTCCTCTACCCAGTCTTCCTGAGTGGAGAACAGATAATTGGACTCTGACCCCTTCTCAGAAGAGCCAGGAGTGATGAATTCACTGAAGTGTATGGGAAAAGTTTTAAGCCTGGTGAGGAAGAGCTCTGTGGAAGTGCCTTGCATTAGTTGTTATCTTTCTTCTAGGTTTGAGCATAGTCTACTCCTCTGCATCTATTACTGCCTAGTTGTATTTTCTGTATTTCCTCCATGTCCTTCACACATGAGGGAGCATGTGTGAAGCAGCAGAAGGATGCAGCGATCCTTTCTTGGCTGGTTGCCATAGGTGGGCCCAGAGGCGAAATTTCTCCTCCCTGCCCCTACCATAGTGGCAATCACAGTGGAAGGACACCAGGCAGTTCTCAGCAGAGCAATTTACTAAGGGTTTTGGTCATTATGCTGTGGGGAGATCACCTCACTCTGTACATTCAGAGATATCCTGGGGAGGAGGGAAAGAGACACCAGATATTAATAATGCTAGAAGGCTACTATCAATATAGATGCAGTCAGCTGGCTCATCAGCTGCTTTCATTAGACTGCCTGCTTCTCAATAAAGTGGTTTCCTAATTACAGCCTTCACTTCACCCTCTGTCCTGTACAGTCCTCCGTCATCATGTGCTGCTCTTTCCTTTATGCTTGCTGGAGCACTCTACAGCACAGAGTCACAGAGCTCAGCTGTCTCAGTGTCAAGGCCCCACTCGCCTGTGTAATTAAAGGAGGATTAAAGATGGCTTTTTGGCAGCCACGTTCTTATTTTGTAACACTTGCATGTTGTGGCTTTTGCTTCTTACAAGGCATTTAGGTGACAAAAGGGTTGCAGACATTTAAAACACACACACAGATACACATGTATATATACTCATGTGTATATGTGTAGATATACATATCCCAGTTAGTGATGCATTCCTCAGGTATCCAAAAACTTCTGTAGAGGAATGTAAGAAATGCAGACTGAGAAATACGGAGTAAATAAAGATTGACATTAAAGATTTGGCTAGGGTCCACTTTTAGTTCTTTCTCCTAGCTCCATCTCTCACACACAAAAAAAGCCAACATGAAAACTACAGCTATTCTTTCCTACCAACCACACAGTCACCATACTTTACTCTCTTATCTTTAAAAACAGATACTCCTCTCTTTCAAGAAAACCAAATTTTCCCCAGCTGAGCAGCCAGCAGCTATCAGCTCTCCTCAGACCACCACACAGCATGAGCCGTCTGTTGGAAAACCCTGAGAGTTTGGGGGGATTTAATAATTAGTTTGATGTGCTTTTTTATTTTCTTTTTTTTATTTAGAGTGTTTGGATAATGTTTTCTAAACTTTTAAGGATGGAAAGATTTTTTTACTTTTAAATAGAAATAGCAATTTTAAAGCAATTACAGCATTGCAGAAGCAAGGTCTTTAGAAAGCAGCACAAAATATTGTCAAATTCGGGATGTAATCATCTCCAGATTCCTGAGGTCAGTTCACAATTTGACTTGCTGATACTGGAACCCTATTTTTTATTTTTCCTGGTCTGTCTCAGCGTGCCACTTGCCCAGCCATTTTAAAATGCAAAGTTGCTCAAAGCAACCACTCTGCCCCCAATATAATATTTTGATATTGCCCATTGCTTCCTAGAAGAGATTTGGTGGTATAGCTCTGCCTGCAGTTCTTCTAATATAGGCTCAACTGGTGCCCACCTGCCTTTTGCCGCTCTCCCATATCATCCCCTCCTGAGATGAAAGAAACTAGGTTTATCTACTTCATTTTTTTGGTCATTACAAATACATTATAAGTACATTTTTGCTGATGTAATGTGACATAATTTTTTGGCACACCCTGTTGAATATTACTACACTGATTAGAATTGGACAGAAAAACAATAAGCAATTATAGCCACTGCAGGCCAGTAAAAAAACACAATTCCACAGAAATTCTTGATTTGCAAATTTTGAATGGTGGTGCATTCTTCTGCATTCACTTTTGGGGACTTCTTAGAATACATTTCCTTTTTTCATATTAAGTCTTTGTTTTCATAACAACACAAAATCTCCATATGCAGATTTTAAAATTGCTTCTGCATTATGAACCATCCTAAACAATTATTTTTCAGACTTTTACAACTTTCAGATTTATTACAGTGTGAAAAGAAAATGCATTCCTAATTCTCCATTCACACAAAAGAGGTCTTACCCTCTAGGAAACTCTGTTGGTGGCAGATATTCTTGATAAACTGGCACCATTTTGCTCAGAGCTGCTAGCAGCAGAAATACTGAGTACAATAGTACCTCTCTGATGATGGTAGAAGACCCGATACAATTGAGATCATAAAATGTTTGGGTTGGAAGAAACCTTTAATGGTCATCTAGTCCAACCCCCTTGCAAAAAGCAGGAATATCTTCATCCAAACCAGCCTGCTCAGAAAGCTGTTCAACCCAATCTTTGACGTGTCCAGGGATGGGGCACCTACCACTCCTCTGGGCAACCCGCTGTAGTGTTTAAGCGCTCTCATCACAAAAGAGACATCTGAAGAGTTATGGTTCTTCCCCAGTATTCAAGCTGTTTAGATCAAAGGCCATCAAAATGTGGGTTGATAGCACCCACGGCAGCTCTTGTGCTGACTTCTTGACACTTCTACAGGATTTGTGGCACCCTGTGGGACCTAGGCCATAGTTAGGGAGCTTCAGGTGGGTTTTTCTTTGTTTTCCCGCACTACTAAGTAATCTCAGAAACACTTGATGACAGCATTGCAGCAAGCTGTTACTGTCTGTCTGAACAGTTATTTAAAATACTGTGTCCTGAAATACCCACCTCTTGGTCCAGGGAAGCAGGCATATACCATGGCTCTGTGACACCATATAACCAAGGGAAACTGCCTGGTGACAAGCGTGGTGGCTTCTGGAGCCACGTGCGTCTAAATAGTCATCGCTAGAAAGCAGTGGAGAAGTCACTGTCAGCATTTCTGTCCTTACTGACTCCTGCTGGGTAGGGGATCCTCTAGAGTGATCTCGTGCAATCATTCTAAGGTGACCATGACAACTTTATTGGTATCTATATGCTGGCAACTTTTACTTCCAAGGGCAATACCAGCTATTTAACTGGAGCTGCAGACTAGCTGATGGCTCACCCTGCTGAAGCTGGATTCAGATCTCTCCAAACCTGTTCCCAAAAATGAATGCCTGAAATCTTTGCATCAACCATGCTGTCTGCTTCATTTGTTTTCCATGCCTTAGGAGAGAAATCTTTTTTCCCTTCTCCTCACTTTGACTCTGTTTTTCTGGATGAAAGAACACAGGAAGAGTGAGACCAAGCAGAAGTCACTTGCACTGTACATGCAGCTGTTTGTATACTCCCTGCACCTGTTTGCCCTCCCTATTTCTGGCAGTAAAAAATCCAAAGAATTCTTCATCAAAGGTTTTTTTTCATCAGCTATCTCGTGACAGCAGCCAAGGTGGCTATCTGTCCAAACAGAGGGAGAAGAGAGCTGGGTATGGTGTTTTCCTTTGTACTGTGGGCTTCTTGCTGTTTCTCAGTCTGTGGCCAGAACTCTTTCTGAAGGTGTCCTCAGTTTCTTCTCTGATCTGGGCCACTGCATGCAGGTTGCTGCTCAGGTTCTGCTCTGCGTCATTCCATGTGACATGGTGACCTACATACCTGTCCTTGCCAGTAATGGGTCATATCCTGGCTTATCTGACCCTCCCTATTCCAAGGGTGATAAAGAGAGATCTTTAATTATCTGGTGGTTTCCACCCACCAGTCACAAAGTTAAATGTGCTGCTGTCCTCCATCCTTGTTTTTGTGTTTTTGAATAAGAACTAGGTAACCTAAAGGGTTCTCATCCAGGCATCTCTGTGGAGTCTTAACTCTTAATCCATCCATAATCTTAACTAATTGGATTTGTTTGTAGAAGAAAGCTGCCTGTGGTTTGACTTTCTGCAGAACAGTTTACAAAGAAAAAGGAGGGCATAAGGAGGGGATAGAAACAAATTACCTTAAGGAAGAAAAAACAAACTGCACCTACCCTATAGTATGATAGGTATAATTACTTAAACTGGCAGTGGAGCTTTTGCATGCGTAAGAAAATCAGTGGTCTACATGGTGCTTAATATTTTCCTGCTCTTGTAGGCTAGTTATGCAGGGGATAAGCAGCATTCCTGCAATGAGTCACACTAACTTAAGTCTTATTTCTGCTTCTAGTACCATTGCTCTAGTAAAACTCAGAATGCAAAATGATTCTTTTCTAGAGAATAGCTTGTAAGTGCTATCTTATCTTTTCAGGCAGCACTAATGAATTGGTAAATTAAAATAAAAACATTTGAAACCCAAACTCAAGAGGTTAAATAACTCACTTTAGACTTAGGAGTCAAAATCAGGATAACAATATATGTATCCACTGATTACTGAGGTACTGTGCCTATCATACTGTTAGTATACTGGTACTATCTGCTGCTATCCTTGTGTTCTAGGCTATGGGACATCTGCTACAGCTGTATAAATCAGGTTCAGATGACCAAAAAGCAAGTGTTTGCCCAAGAAACTGCACCTCTGCGAACACTCCAACACTGCCTAAAATGCCCCCACATCAAGAATGAAAACTGTTGCTTACAGCTCATTTAGCAAGATCTGTAGTTCACATATGTTTTCTGTTTGGTGCCTCAGACTTCCCCCGGGCTGGAGGCGAGCAGCAGGCGCCCAGCTGTGCCCAGTTATGGTCAGAAACAGGGAGGGGGGAAGCTGGAGTTTAAAAACAGAGTAAGAAGTTAGCTGTTTGTGTTGGCTTAGAGATGGGGTTGTGTTTTTCTGCTCTGATTTTTTTTTTTTTTTACCAATGATGACGGTTGTGAGGCTGGTTCTAGCCTATGCTATACTGGTTCTGTGCTGATGTTGTGCCACTGAATCTTGATTTCACAAAAGTGGGGATACTGTGAGGGTCAGCCTGAAGTTGCTTCCTGCTGTCTCTGTTCCTGTCTTTGAAGGATATCAGCGGCAGGCGCTGAGCCCCAGTGCAAGCTAAGCCCTACTGAGCGACAGAGATGTATTTGAAGCCATGAGGTTTAGGTGAGGGTTATAATGATATCATTTTTTCTGAGCTGTTTTTAAGAGCCTGGAAGAACACTGGTCTTTAAATGACTCTTGACTCAATGCATTTAGGACCTCTGTGATCACTTAAGCGCACAATAGAATTTTTAACATACCATTTTCAGCAGGTGGTGAGCCAGGCTTGCTGCCTCACTCCTGCAGCTTCCTTTGGCTAGGGGGTGACCCTCTCGGTGGCAAATCCTCAGCACCAGGGACATGCAGATGGGGGGGGGGGGGTCCCCAAAATCCCCTTCCCCCTTCATTCTAGCAAAGTTGTCCAAAGAGCATGCTGGGCAACTGGGGCACACAGGGCTACTGGGGAGGGCAACAGGGGATTTCTGTGCTCAGAGAACAACTCCAAGTCATGGAGAAAATAAGCCAAAGGGTTACACAGGCAAATGAGGCAAGTGCCTCCAAGCAAACAGTCATGGGAGGCACAAAACTGGACAAGGAGGGAAGAGGCAAAATCTTCTCTGAACACCTGCCCCCCTCTCCATCATCCTGCACCTATTTCTCACAGATCATGATGGTGTTATTTATAATACTAATGTTTTTTTTGCAGGGAGGAAGAGGCATTGATAGGATATATAGGATTATGTGTTTCTATATTTAAGAAGTTTTTGGATGCTAAAGTAGAAAAAAAAGTGTTTTACTGTATTAAAACAGCAAGTACTTAGTGTAATCTAGTGATTAAAGCAGTCTTTTCTTGGTATGCTTGTAAATCATAAATTCCCACTGCAGAATGGCTCCTGTGGCATTTTGCCAATTAACCTTTACGTGCTTTGATCTTGCTTTGACTCCCGAAGTTCAGGCTGTTCCCTGGCTTGTTTAGCAGTTGCTGTTAACAAAACACTTGCCATTAGAAATGCACAGTGCTTAGTATCCATGTATTTCTAAGCATTCAGGTCTCTGAGCCTATGCAATATTGATGCTTTGTGGATCATAGAAAAAGGCTGACTCATTAGTGAAGAGATATTAAATAAACATCCCCAGAGAAAGCAAACAAACTCAGCCATTACTAAGAGTATTTTTCAGCCTGAACCATGCAGGCAGAGGCATAGGAAATGAGAGTTTAGTGAACTAGAGATTGGAAACAGGAATCATGTTATGTTCACATGAAGCTAAGACAAGTCTCTCCTGTCTGCCCTGCAGACTGGCATTGCAGTCGGCTGTGGGGTGCAGCTGGGAAAAGTGGGGACCCACTCTGCCTCCTGTCCTGCCTTTCCCAGAGATCAAATGTTAAGGACAGGGCTTGCATCTGACAACAAACAGCCAGCAAGCACAGCCTTTCTGCAAAGCACTGCGACCATGATGGCTGCACACAAAAGACCATCCTCATTCCTCCTGGGTCTCATCCAAATTCTGCCTTTGGCTTAACCCCTCTCTTGTCTTCACCTCTTAAGAGTATAATGTATTATGTTTATCTTTCTCCTTCCATCCTGTAGGCAGTTCTGTGGCCAAGGGCTGAAAACACTGTTTAAGACTAAAGACAAAAAACTTGCCACAAGCATTAAGTATTCTTAAATAGGTTGGATATATATTTTGCAAGCCATATGACATTTATTATTTATAACTAATGACTATCTGACAGTTGAGAAATATGAAAGAGAATTTGCTCTCCATGTTCAGGGACTCTCAGTTCACATGAGTCAGTCTCACTCTGAAGTCTAAAAAAGGTCACTGTGCAATCTGTAAGTAGCTTTACAGCCTTCACAGGCCTTAAAGCATCAGGCTTAACCAGTGGGGAAAAAACCCATGTGGAACAAGGTAGATCTGACAGCAGAGAGCTGGAAAAGAGAAACAGTTTGATACGTCAGTCATCTTCTGCTCTTGATGCAGGTAGAGGAGGAAGAGCAGAAGGTTTTCTAAAGGAAAAGCATATGTCTTATTTGTCACAGCTTCAGCTAATAATTCTCATATTTTTCTATTCCAGGGCTCATCTCCAATTGACCAAATGGAAAATCTGACATTACTGTATAGATACATGAAACTGTCAAAGCTGTGAGTAGTCCTAACTCCACAAAACCTCATACTCTCTCCTGTCTTTTATTGTCAGTGTGGCCTACATATATTACCATTCAGCCACCAGCACCTGTTTTCTGCTGCTACTCACTAGACACACATAAGCCAAAACATGCCACTAAATTTCCTTAAATTCAGGTTTCCTTTCCACCCCCAAAAACCTCCAGTCATTCCATGAAGAAAGGTGAGAGCTCAGATGACTCCCATAACACAGAAAATGCCAGAAACACATTGAGACGTCTCTCAACACAGCTTCCTTTCCCTTCTGCATACTGAAAACCCAAGCATTCCGCTTTTGTAAAGAAGGCATCTGAAAACACTGTCCCTGTCCAAGACCAGTTGCCCCGTGGAGGAGATGGATGGACGCTCCTTTTGCAAACACTGAAGAAGTTTACTGTCTCTTGACTTCCCATGGGAGGAGCACCTGTTCATATCTGGATTTATAAAGTAGGCTTCCCCTTGCTCCATTTGGGTTGAGGCAGCAGGATTGTTTCCTTGAGCTGCTCAGCTGGAAGATGAGCCCCCAGGGCAGGCCATGGGGCAAGGTTGGAAGCAGATCAGTTTCCTTGGCTCAGCACTTGGATCCAGGGATAAACAGCTTGTCCCTGCTTATTTGGCATAACCACCTTGGCTCATCCACCTCCTAGCAGTTAATTTCTCCTCAAATGGAGTTTCCCCCCATGCAGCCATACACACATAAGATGATCTGAGACAAAACCTCACCTTCCTGACTGCCCATCCTTCCTTTAAATGCCTCACCAGGATGTGAAGCTGGTGTCAGCTGTCAGCATTGGACTGTGACTAATGTTCATTTTCTTGCACAATAGAACGTTCGGGGTTTTATTACCTAATTTCAGCCTTTCGGCCTTTCTTCTTACTTCTCATTTTCCCATTTATTTCATACATCCACTGCAAGTGATTAGCTCTTAGAAGTAGGAATTGCTAGTCTGGTTTCCCCAGGAAATAAGGTGATCATGTTCTGTACATCCTCAGATAACTGCTGAATACACTAGTTGATTTAATTTGGCTGCTGGAGGGCAGGCTCAAAGCTAATTGAATTCCTGCAAGTTTTGTGCAAGAATGCAGCTAGCTGGAGCAGAGTGGAGCCCTGGAGTCACACACCAGAAAGAAAAGTAGCAGATGAATTTGTACTTCAGTAGATAGCAAAAAAAATCATAAGGGAGATACAGTGGTTAAGTGTCAAAAAAAGTGACTCAGTTTGTACCTGCAAATGACTGCAAGAGACAAATCCATAAGAAACCTGAGACTCTTCTAGTGCTTGTTGAATTACTTTTTTTTTTTTTTTTTTTTTTGTGTGTTTTTGCACTGTGATTAGGACAATAGTTTTAGATCCCTGAGAGGGACTTCTAGTGTTACTACAAACCCTGAAAAAAGAAATGTAACAAATAGTGACAGAGGCAGGTAGAGGAGATCTAATCACTAAAGTTTCATCTGACAACTGCAAGGCACAAAATCTCACCCCAACATTTTGTTGATTTGTCATTGGCAGTAGATCCTTGGTCCTTGCCCACCCCATTCCCCATCCAGAGACAACCTTAAAAGTTGCCAAATGAAGTGTAGGCATGCGTAACCCCACAAGAAATCAGTTGGCTTGTGAATGACAAGTGACCGATCTAAACCTGGCTCCAAGTTTGCAGCTTCGGATGGCTTACACAGCAAAGGTGATAAGTACACTACTGAAATCATTGTGAGGTTTTGCATGGTGACACGTTCCTGCCCAGAAGTGGACAAAAGGAAGCGCTGAACCACAGATTAATTCTACTTTTTCTGTAAAAAAAAGGCACTTTTCTACTGTAAGGCAACACCATAACAACAAAAAAAAAGGCTTATGTAGCAGGGTTGCTGGCATGTTTCATGCAGTAGTGCCATGTTACAGAGATAAACATCAGTGCTTAGCTTACAGATTGTCTCAACACCTGGAAGGCTGTTATAGAGACAGATTTAATAATTAATTGCTATTTCTCTGAGACAATGTACCCTGAATCTCTTAAGGTGCATATTGCACACGAGGTAACAGGAGGAGTAGGCAAAAGAGGCAGAGCATTCGGAAGATAAAAAGAGAGATCAAATGACATTATTCCTCATGTCATAGTGAAAATGGGGCTATACTCAGCTGATCCTGCATGGAGTTTGCCTGGAGGTGGTTCAAAGTACTTGAGGTCAAACTACTTATATTCCAAAGTTGCTTTTAAGTAAATGACATATAGCTGATGGTAGGAAAGATGGGAGCAAATCAATTCCTTGATGTTACTATGTTGGGTTTATGTCATGGCATCCTGCGCAGCTGGGAATATGGAGGGGTTGTTTGATAATCAGAAAAATATAGTATCTGGAAATGATGTCAAATGTTCCCTACAGGATATGTTTTCTGTATATACTATATGTTTTTCTAATCTGTGTTTACCCCTACGGTTTTTTTGTGAAAGCTATAAACTTAACAACATTGAATGCTACAATAAAGTGAGAAATAAGAAAAAAAATATTAGCCTGCTGTGCTTCTTAGTGATTCTGGCCCAAACCATAAAGGTGGCCTGTATTCCGGCAGCAGAGGAGCACTAACACAAATTTCTGTGTCTCGGGCACCTTCCTGTGTCAGTTGCCATCACTTAGCACCACTTAGTGGGAGGCCTGTGTGTTATGATAGGGGTACAGAGAACAAAGGTAATGTCGATGTACACGCGTGTATTGGGGTGAAGGAGGTGGCAGGCAGAGGGGAAGCCAGGTCAGACCTGGAGTATGCAAAATCATAAGCACAAACAACAGATACAAGTGGACTTGTGTCAGGGTGGACATATGGTGTGTTTCAAGGGGCCACAGATAAAAGCATCAGCTGTACCTTTTTCCAGCTGCTGCTTGTATTTTTTTAAATCACTGCAAACAGATAAGGGATTTCAGCCACGGGGATAACAATGATGCACCACCTTAATTTACACGTCAGTGCAGGTACAAGGGTGTCTGTTAAATGGATCAGCAGACACTAAGCAGCTGATGGCACAGAGCTGCACATTTTGGTAGCAGTGCTGTTTTGCAACTTCCAGTACAAAGTATAATCTTATAATAAAAGCTTATTTGACCTAATGTGTATGTTTACTGATGTGAACATTCTGATCTTACTGGAATTGGTGAAATGGGTGAAATTACAAACATATTTAAGATATCTACAAGGACGGGACTAGCTGCTGATGCCTGCTGAGCTGGATTTAGGCTCCTGGTGATCACTGTATCTTTTGTCATTGAGCAAATCCAATTGACATCCTAGGCAGGATGCAAATCCTCTTTTTCTCATGGGCTTTATTGCTGAGGAGGATCTTGATTTCTGTGAGTCAGATAGTGTTCTTTGGTAAATGTGTCAGCTCAGATTCAGGCTTCATTCAAAGCTTCAGGCTTTGAAAAATATATTTCCTTATGGAATGAAGCTGGGTCTCAAACTTCTTTGATAAGTACAGTGCACAAATTGAAACATTCATCATGGATCTGTGTAGTTAAATTGCTTGTACAGATGGGTCTGATGCTGTTTGGCTTATTTTCCCAGTGCTGCTGCAAAAGGAAGGAACTCCTGAAATGGAAGAGGGGTTTAACAGAGGAAATTATTTGGGATGGCACTGGCCTCAGTATGATAGATGGTTGCTGAGGAAAAGCTCTGTTGGCAAGGTTCCTCTTTGTGTCCAGATCCTCAAAGTATAAGGTACTTTTATACGACCTGAGTTTCCTGCCCTGTGCTTTGTAATAATTTCTAGTAGCTTTCATCTGTTAATCTGCAATGGAAAACCAGCCTATGCTGAAGCACAGTATTTATCAAACAAGTCTGTAAATCTCTCTTCCATAAGACTTTTGAACTAATTCATTGTGCCTGGCATAGAGGTTTTAAAATATATATAATGGCAAGTTGTATATGAAGAAGTAGGAGCAAGATCAAACTGTGTGGATGTGAGGGAGTCATCCTCTTGGTTGTTAAAAGCAGCAAATAACTTGTGTGACTTCATGATGTCTGGGGTTTTAAGCAAGTTCTGGAACGTGCAATTGTGAAACCATAACTGCTTGTAAGGATTGAACTCATTTCAATTTTTGCTCCATCTGAATAAAACAGATTTTTTTCTCTCTCCTTTAGCTAAAAGTGTTGGCACTCTTACTATCCATCACTGTTCCAGCACTGGTGATAACGTTCAGCATTTGCTGAGTATTTTGCATATTTCCAGTGTTGGAAAAACATTATTCATTAAATCTTCCAGTATTTCTGTGATAAGAGAAGTCATTAGAATTATCTTTACTTCATGAGCAGGAATAAGGGAGAATGGATACTTTAAGTGACATAACCATAGCAAAGTTTGGATGGTTCTATTGACTTTTGTATATTCTGTAAAGACTGATGAAAATTATAGTCCTTACTCATTCAGCTGAATAACCTTGAGTTGTTTTTTTTTTTTCATTATGTGCCCCTGTATGTGAGGCTCTGCTGTGGGGTCTCTTACTGTTTCAGACTATGTTCTAAGGTGAAAAGATGCTCTTCAGAAAACTGACAGTCAATGTAAGACTAGGATTCAGAAATTCTTAATTTCTTTTGTTTCTTCTTTAAGTAGCTGAGTCACAGCCTTCTGTAACACGAGGCACTCTGGACTTGAGGAGGTAGAGGCCACAGCTGCCCACTTCTAAGCTTCACCTCCCTAGCTTGTGCTACTTATACTTTTGACAGAATTAACCAACATTAGGTGTGTTGAATGCAGGACAGGTACTGATAAGAAAAAACAGAAATCTGTACTCTTACTCAGGCAGACTTCCACTGTTTCTTGTGCAAATGCATCGTAATGCATCGGCCTTTTAAACAAACGTACACATGTACACATACACACGCACACTCCTCTGTACTTTTAGGGAGCATAATGTGCATTCTTAAGAATTTGGGCCACAGGTTTTGAAGAGAAAATCTGCTTAGTGGCCCAGATATTCATAAAGCTGCTAGCAAATATAAAGGGAGAGATGAACGACAGATGTGCAGATGCAGTCAGGAGGAATTGTTACAGGCATGAGAGTTGTTTGTTGGTGGCGTGTGCTGCCCTGCTCACTCAGTCCACTTGCAGCGTGCCCTTTGTAGCACATCTGCTGTTGTGTTGTTTTGTTTTTCTGGAAAGCAATCTCCTAGAGAATCCTGCTTTAGGAGTGTTGTTTTTGGGAAGGGAATGAATCCTGTTCCCTCGGGTTTCGTGGGCGCTGGATGCATTTATTCTGTCGTCTAAGTAACAAGTGTTATGGGGTGAAGGTCTTTGATATTAAAGCTAATAAGAAAAGGAAGGGAAAAGAAAAGCAAGAAGAGGATATCAAAATCTCCACATATTTATTATAATCCTACCTTGAATATCACTGACTGGAGCCATCCCTAACCCCTGTCAGTGAAGTTTCCTTGACAGAGCTACATAGGCAGCCAATGGTTGTGGGCACATAATTCTCTGAAGCTAGGACAGCTTTTGGTGTCTAAAGGCAGGTACGCTATTTTATCAATTTAACAAAACAAAAAAAGAAACCACAAAAAAATCCCAAACACCAACCAACCAACCAACAAACCTAGACAAAACAAACCCCCCAAAACCAACTAAACTTGGGATTTTTTTAATTTAATTTTTGATTAAATGGCTTTGGCCAAAGCACTAGCTCAGGGATTCATGATCCACTTAAAACCTCAAATCTTTTTCACACTTAGGAGTTTGAGGCTAGAGTCCACAGTCTTGTATATACAGGTAAGGTTCTTTAATTAATTTTTTAACCTCACTGTTCATAACATTGACATACATATTGTTTCCTTATGTCAGCTTTATCTTCAGATAGTAGTTCTGGCATACTCTCTTCACAGTCTTTGAGTGTTTGTATTCTGAAGTGTTCCTTCTCTTTGTTGGCTTCTCTATGGTCACTTACTAGGTTAAATCGTAAGAGAAAAAATCGTTTCCATACTTAATGGTCCTTGATGATCCATAAATGTAGACCCACCTCATGCTTTCAATGTACTGGGATTGAGGACTCATATGGGCTTGGCACTGTGAGCCACAAGTTTCCTTTGCCTGGATTAATAGTGATAGTAACATAAAGGTCACTATTAAAAACAAAAATCATTCTTAAAAGTGAGCCATCATACAGTATGCATATATTCCTGTAAAATTACCACACTGATTTGTGCTGTTCAGGTTGATCATAGGATAGATTATGAGCCAGCCTCAAGCCATGGCCCCCGCATCAGGTGTCCCCACGTTCTCTATGGGGAGATGCAAGTCCTCCACTTTCCCAGGCTCTTGTCCTCAGCTTGTCCTCAGGTGCCCTACAGCACTAAAAACACACTCACACTCTGATGGCATGCATGCTCCAGAGGTGTGCCACAAATGGGGAGTTTGGCCAGAGGCCTCATTCACGTGGGTTTTGTGTCCCTTTCTCTCAACCCACACTGGAGCAGACCTGAATCACCGGGGCATTATGGCTTTACATCCAGAAACTCAGGGCAGGGAAACATGGAGTCTTATTCACATTTGAAGGAGTTTGGCTTTTTTAACCTGTTGTTCAGACATTCTGTGAACATTCATACAGCCTATACTCTCAAAATTATTTATTATTATTTTTTAATAATTATAGTGGCCCCTGTTGCTTTGTCATACAGGAAGTAAACTGCTGTGATGAGCTAAATACTCACATCAGGTTGCAGAAGGTTTTAATTAATCACACAGTCTGTTACTGTTGGTGTGCTGTAGAGGAATAGAAATGGCTATATGAGACTGTCCTGTGCTTCTTCCTTTGAAACAGTTAAAAAAGGTGTTCTGTCCATGTCTTGTAAGATGTAACACAGGTGTACTTTTTATCGGTTTTTGTCTTAGAGTTTAACACCATCAATATCTAGTATATCATTTGTTTGGGACACATACCTTACAGCAGCAGGAGAATGGGTTATGTGATTTATAGATGCAAGTTTAAAGTTTGCAGTGAAATGTGAATGCTGTGAGTACTGTTGTATGTCCTGATCTTACCTATCAAAGGTGGAAAAGGACAGAAATATCGTAATTTGAGACTGGATTACTGAATGCATGCACAGAGGAAAAAAAAGAAAAAAAGAAAAAACCCACACCCAACTTTGAAAAGACTTTCCAAAAGCACTATAAAAAAATCTAAACCCATGTGTTTTACTCCAGTCTGCTATAAAGTTTGAAATCTGATATAGTAAGAGAGTGGAAAGAATCCAATGCAATTAATTTGAGAGGCATATTTTGTCACTTTAAAAGATGGGAGAATTAATTTACAGTAGTCATTTTTAAGAATTATATATAGTACTCATAAAAAAATCTTCAGGCTTCCATCAATGTATATGAACCCTGTTGGGCTAACTCCTCTGCAGTGTAAGCACTGTGATATCAATGACCCAAACTCTTGACAATTTGCACTGGCTGCAGGTCTGCTTGAACTCATTTTTCATATGATAGGTACAGAATGGGCCGTGGTAAAACTACTTCTCATGCAGGGCAATTGATTCTCCATCCCGATGAAAAGGGATTATTCCTAGATCAGAGTCGAAAGAGATGATTAATCTGTGCACATTATTTTGTCCAGGGCCTTTGTACTGTGGCTGCCAGCCCGTGAAAAACCTGAGAGGGACACACCACCACTTCTTCACCCCTTGTTGCCAGGTAATAACAATTTTCAGGCACTACTCACCTGGTCCAGACTCATGCTGTAGCCTGAAAGTAAAAGATACATAACTAAAAATGAATCTTTTGAATTGCCTAGTTCCTACTTCTATAATTAAATTATATCTTTTAAGGCTATTTACCAAAATTACACAGTATTCTTTGAAGGTAAAAGTTTCTGCTTTCCACAAGCATCATTCTTTATACCCTCTCCTGGAAAATTGCAGGTGCATTATATAACTGCTATGGGTGTTATTTACTCTTATCTCTACTGAGAAATCAATTGGTGCTGCAGAGGATAACAGCAAACACTTAGAGCAAAGAGAAGATTATACTCTCCTGTGGTGATACTGATGACACTGATAGATGGTAAATAGATGGTCAGAGAAAACCCTACTGTTAGCCAGGCAGGATTGACCTTAAACAGTTATGTAGGCTTATGTATATATATATTTTGCTTTCAGCCCACCACCAAAGCAAAAGCCGTGAGTGCGGTACCCAAGGAGGCTGCCAGCCAGCATCAAAATTGCATTTGCATCACTTTTGTTTGTGTTTTGAAAAAATGCTCTTGGGTCCGTTTGCTTGAGTAGTGAAGCAAGAATTTCATTATTTCAGTGTGAGGCCCTGGCCCAAAGCGGAATAGCAGCTGCTAGTCCTTCACTGGTTTTGCAGGCAAAAAACAATACTAAAATATATCAAACTCTCTGACCTCTCTCCTGGTCCTCTGAAAATATCAGCCACTGTGTCTATTGAGTATCCCATGACCAAAAGCATGTGCCAGGGCTCCACTGTCCTCCTGGTGCCTGGTTTGGCCTTTCAGTTTGTCCTTTCCATAGTTTTCAGTGCTGGTGGTAGGGATCTCTCTGAGGATTATCTTCACGTGAAGTCCTACAGAGGTCACAGCAATGACAGACTCTCTTTGCCAGGCACAGTACAAATGCATCATGATCCATAATACCTGACAGGGATGAGGCACAAGCCCTAACCGTGGCAAATAGGAATCCCCTGGTATTTTCTATAATAAAGATGCAATGCCCTAAATTAATTCCAGCTGGGCTACTTACGTTGCCCAGTCACATTTGCCAGTAGTATCACCAGGATGTAGCATTCTGCATTTACTACTTTGACTGTTGCTAACAAATTGTTCAGCTGTCACAGTGTTAGCTAGCGCTAACACAGGATGATCATGGACATTCTCATATTTGTAAAACAAGCAGAGCTGATTGAACAGGTCCATGTTGCACTGCAGAATTAATTGCATCTCAGAGAAAAATTAGGTTTCTCCTTTATTTAGTACAGGCATAAATCTACTTCCACTGAATTCAGTAACAAAATGTGACTGATTCCAGGGCAAATCTGGTTTCAGTCTTTCATTAGCAGATGAACTTCGGGTATCAGTGAGTGAAACTTGCACTGCATGTGTAAGATAGTATTGTTTTTCTGTGGGATCTAATAAATAGCTTTCTGTGACTTCTTCATGTCCTAGCCTCGCCGATTATAAAAGCTTGTGTCATTGTTTTCTGAAGGGTAGCATTTGCGTTTTGAGGCAAGCTAGCAAGTCTGAATTACTATCTACTAGGGAAAATTCATCTGAGTGTACCTAATAACATCCTTTAGAAAGTGATACTCAGCTAAAAAGATATATTGTCATTGATATCAATAGTCTACGTTAATGTATGGAAAGAGTTTAAATTGAACAATTCAAAGACATTTCGGAAGTCTACATTTAAAGATCCAGTGGAGTATCCACCAAAGTGACAGACACTTGTTTCTCATTGACATGTTAGATATGTTTACAGTTTGTGATATCAAAAAAATGGAAAATGTATAAGAAAGCCTAAAAGCAAGAAAGACTCTTAACACACTTAACTGAGATGATGACCAAAGTAATGGATGTCAGAATAAGTATGTCATAAAGCTAGTGAAAAATCAGCTGAAATAAAGCAAATTTTACTCTGGGCCTATAAAAATTTGTTCTTGTTTAAGGCAAGTTGAATGGTCCTTGCCCAACCACAGCTATGCAAAATTCAAATTAGATTATACCACTCCAGATATATAGGTAGCTGAATGGGGTTTAACTTCATCTCTGATGACTATTCAGTTGTGGTCAGCACGTTCTGACAAATCTACCTTGATTTTCCATAACTGCATTTAAAGCACAGTAATATCTGGCTGGGTAGACAAGATTTCAGTTTGCACTTAAAGGCTTTGTGTTGTGTAGTGTGATTTTTATGACATAAATACTTCAACAAAAGCCCTAGAATAGACACAATTACAACAGCTGATAAAATAAAAGTGGTTTTGATTTTATGGCTTATATCTTTTGCCAAACTGGAATGCATTTTACAGGCAAAAAGCACTCTAATTATGTAGGAGGAGTTTACTGGCAGAACTTTACCAGTATGACAGAACTTTCAAGTGTAAATGGGAGCTAGGTGCTCATTTAAGTCAGTGTGTCTTCTAACCACTTAACAAAGTATAATTTGTTTTCCAAAACTTGCTCTTCCCCAGTCACATACTGGGTCTGACTTTTACCCAGCTCAGAAGCCAGCAAGAGGATGCCAGACCAACTGAGAGGAAGGACAAGGCCTGCTCCTTTAGAGAAGGGTTGCACTAATGGGACTACCCCACTAGCAGACGGTGGTATTACAAGAAAAGCAGCTCCCTGGGAAGTACAAAAGCATGCAAGAATTAGTCCTTGCCCTACTTCTACTTACACATATGACTTTTGACTCTTCTCTGCATAACTTGCAGCTCTAACTTCCTTATTAATTGGTGTATAGATGCAACTGGGGCAAAAAGGACTTAAAAAAAGAGAATGAGATGTTACCCAGATACCAATCAGGTTGCACCCTGTGCGGAGCGGGTTCTTCCTCGCAACATAGAGCTGCCAGCTCTGTCTGCCATAACCAGCCACAGGAGACTTTTTTCTTGTCTGTGAGTGGGCTGGTGTGGCTGGACTACTTCTGTGTGATGCTGTGTGATGCTGTGTGAAGAAGCCTTACCAGTTGGGTTGTTGAGAGCTTGGTTCATTCTTCCAATTCACAGTGCACAGGAAGGCTGGGCAGGAAGTCAGGTTTAAAGGATTACAGCAACTGGGAATTACTGTGCCTGCCTGTTGTATTTCAGACTGTTGCCACCACTATTTTAATAAGCTCTGCATCTATATTTTCCACTCTCTCTCCATCCAAAAAATTCCAACATCAAGTCAGACATGGAAACACCTGTTTCGTACTTTTTCTTGCACTTGGGTTGAAAAGGGTGAAGGGAAAATTAAAAACAAAAAAAAAAAAAAAAAAAAAGAGAGACAGAGAGAGAAAACTGTAAGATCACGTTCCAGAAATATTTTGGAAATCCACAGGCTTAATGAGAGAAAAGAACTAAATGCATGAATGTTGTCACTGGCAAGCCATCTGGAGCGTGCAAGTGAAAAATGCTTTCAAAATCTTGTAACTAAATGATCGTGCAAAGGCATAGATAGGTAGCACTTGAGGCAAAAGAGTGGAGAAAGTCTTTGTTCTAAGTAATTAAAGGTAAAATTCCACAGTAGATGAGAGAAAAACAAACTCCTTAAACATTTGACAGTTTTAAAGAGAAATCTGCAAGGATTCAAGCATAAACCCACACAAGGAGATGAAGAGGAGGAGGCCAGACCGCTTGCTTAGGCAGCTCTGCTGAGATACTGCAAGGGTTGAGAAGTCGGTCCCTGCCCATGTAGGGTGATTCAAAGCCCTCAAGTCAGGCAGACAGGCATTCCTTACAACCACAGAGTAGAATAAGCAGCATCCAAAGCGAGGTGAAAAATCCCACATGCTGACTCGGGAGCTGCCTTGACTTAGTTGGGCAGTCAGGCATCTAAACTTCGGTCCTTACTCTCACTGCTATCACTTTCAATCACATTAACTCTGTTAATGGATTTTATATTAGATGGCACCTTCTTTACATAGGACATAAATAATTCTGGCATCAGGGACAACCAATACAGCTGAAGGAGTGGCAAGTTCAGGGACCCTCATGAAACAGATATATCAAAGTGTCAGTACTGACTCTGCTGGCCCACTCCTGGACATCCCCAGAAACAGCACTGCAGGCACGTGGAGGATGTCACAAATCTGAGATTTACCAAACAATGCCTTCTTTTGGAGATTTATAGATTTTAGATTTATAGATTTTATAGAGCAACTATAGGCATCACAGTTGTGGAATTCGGCATTACTAGAACGAGTTGTTTAGGAGTGAGGCACCTCCATCATTTTAGAGGTCTAATACTGAAGATATACACACTACAGTGACTGTTTTACATGACAAAAGGGTTTGTATTATAAGGTTCCATCTCCTAAGTTAAAAAACCCAACCAACCAAAACCCAAAAACAAATTCCCAAAACTGGAAAAATCCTGTGTGCTGTGAGATTAAAATGTTCTCTTTTCTTTTTCATTTGTTCTGGGTACAACAAAGACAGGTATTAGTAGTATAATCCTTTGATTCCAATTGTTTCCAATAAAATCCATACTTTGCAACAAGTTTTGCTGAATGGAAGTCATAACTAGGCTTTGAGAAATTTGGATTCTACTACAATTCTTAATAGCATTTTCCACTTCAGTGCTTTCTCCTTCTCTATAATGGTTACCATTATAAGATTATAAGCAGATTTCCCAGGAAAAGGATTTCTTACCACTCAGAGCTTTTCTATGGAGACACTCATCAATATTAGCAACCATTTTTTGAATAATATTTATGACACAATTATACAGCTACCAAGTGCATTGCATTTCCTCCTCATTAACAAGCTCACTGATGTTTACTGAAATTTGTTTTATTGAGCTTATGGGTATAAGAGAGGACACTGTCAAAAGCTGTATCTTTTCTCAGTGCTAGCCAAGGGAAAAGCTTTAAGATTGCATTCCAACTTTTCAGCAGCACATATGAACAGACTCATCATCTGCAGAGAAGCCTAAACCATTTCCTAGCTCATTTTTTCAGAAGGGCTTTTCACAAGTGGAAGTGTGATTTCCTAGGACTGTATAGTGAAAGCTAATCAACTAAAGCAGGTATCAAATGGTATGAAAATACAGAGGTGATTTCTAGGAATCTTTCTTTCCTGGTGGAACAGAAGATCTCATGTATACGTTAGCAAACAGAAAGTCACCTCACTGCTCTCTGAAGAAAAAAGACAAATGCTGAGTCTTATCTAAGATACTGCAGCAATATTTCTGACCCTCAGAAAAGAGTTAAAACCAGTCAGTAGTAGCTGAAAACCAGCCAATTACAGCTTATTCTGATCAGAAAGTGCTTTTTTGGGGATTGCTACAGGGGCAGAGGACTGCAACGCCTGTGGCTTTGGACCTTACACAAAATGCAGCTTTATCCTTTCCCTTCTGCTCCTGTGAAAGTCATGGAAGCATTTGTAAGAAAATGTTTTCTCTTCCACTTGTGATAGAGCCTCAGTAGATCAGCTGAAATTGCCTGCATGTTCTAAACTTACAAGCATCATCCCACCAGAGATGTGTTCTTGAATGTTAAATTTAGGCTAATTGGAGGCATATCCTTTAATTTAGCAAGCTGAGGTTACTAATACAGATCAAGAACTAAAAATTAACAGTGGAGCTGATGTATGCTAAATGCTTAAGTGATATCTTAACCTATAATTATACAAGTTCTGTTAATAGTGAATAATTCAAATCTTCAGGGATTTCAATAGTCTAATGGGCTGGAGTTATTTCAAATTTACGTTATGGTTGCTAGGTTTCATTAAAATGAGCAAAAGGCTGTATAGCGTAGCAGAGGAAAATCGGTGTTTGAAGTTATCACCCAGAAATCAAAACATGAAATTTAAATTAGAAGGTGTCCAAGCAACACAACGACACCAAAGCTGAGTGCTGATAATGAAAGTAGCAAGACAGAGAGTTTGCAGGGAATATTAACAGGAGACAGACTACAAGCAACACGCTCCATAACAGTGATACCTTAAAGTCTGCACTACTGTATGTAAGGAGTCCAAAACATATTACAAACCTCAATTAAGCCTTGCTACATTCTTCTGAATTATTTAAATTTTGTTATCACTGATTTGCAGGTGGCAGGCTGGGGCAGGATAAAACACATGGCTTATCTGGAGGCATGTGATGACTCAGTAGGATGTGAGAGCCACAGCTGGGGGCTGCAGCCTTCCTGCTGATGGAGCAGCTACACCAGGGCGTTGGGAGGCTGCACAGACAGCCCCCAACACCAGTGGCCACAGCCTGCAGTCTTCAGCTGGGCTGAGGCACGTGTCTTTGGGAGATGTGTTCCACACTAGATCAGCCAAACCGACGTGGGTCAAAGCTAGTGCTTTCCAGAGAGCCAGAGGAAGTTGTTATTCGTAAGGATCACTGCAGACATCTGACTTGCAGAGTAATGCCACAAACACGTCAGCACAATGGGCAAGGATGGCAGATCACAGCAGGGAGGGACAGCCGGAACTTGGAATGAGCACCTTCAGCCAGTGCTGCCATCAGAGAGAGCTCTGTGTAGCCAGTGGGGCCATGTTGTTTCTACTGACCTCCAATGCAGTTTTGGGGGACCACAGTGTACACCCCCCAAATCCAAACGACAAGTAATGGCCTCCCCTGAGCCAAGCCCACTCAGGCTTTGAGAGTAAGTCTAGGTTTTCCTGATTCAAGACTTAAACTTGTCATTGCTATTAGTCACAGTGATGCAGTCTCTCCCAGCTCCTGCTCTTCTGAAACATACTGTACACAAAAGAACTATTTTTGGAACAATGGGGATAAATTAGATTATTTGACAGACAATAAAAATACCACGTAAGTTAAAAGGAATGAACAGTGTTTGTTACAATTTGGTAAAAGTCAAGCTGTCTGACATGTTTTCATATCTAAATTCGACTTCAAGTTTCTTAGTTCTTCTGAAGTGTACTTTAAATAGAGAGTGTCTCTGTTTTTATGAGCAGATTAACATCTAAAATATATATTCTTTTCTACCTAAAGATTAGCTATTTCCTTAACGTTTAGTTAGTTGTTCATGCTACTTTATGTAGACTTAGGTTCAAATTCCACATTCGTGTGTCATTTCCATTTCTGAATCTAAATTCAAGCATCTGAATTTCTTTAAAAAGACAGAAACGCTGTGGGGTTTTGTTTTTTGTGCTTTGTTTGTCTGTTTGTTTCGATGTTAGTGAATAAGCACTGGGATAAAGTTATTAACTAAATAGTTCTTTTACAAAACAGGCCTTCCCAACAGCAACTTTTTATTTTATTCTGAATCAAAGTAACCTTTTACATCTCAGCCTGAAATACATGTATCCATTTTGCAACATGTGTCTGTGTTGCTAAATCTCTCTAATTTACGTAAGTAGCAACAGCAAAACTCCACGTACCTTGTATTAGTTAAATTATTATTATTATGTAATTACATAATGGAGAAATAGCAAAATCAAGCTCTTAAGATGCTGATCATGAAGTATATTAAATTATAGCATTGCCTCAACTGCAGGGCAGGTGTGCTCAGTGGCACACCCTCCTTCATGCGGACGATGGGATAAAGCAGAGCGTAACACAGCTCTTCTCCAGGAAAGTGAAGGAGACCTTGCAGGCCTCTGCTGTGTCCTGCAGCCACGGCCAGAGCCACTTTAGGGCTCATAGCTGTGGGTCTTAGAAGAAGCAATACCTAGTGATTCACAATAAATAACCCATTTCACTAAGTCATCCAGAAAATCGATGTGCTTTTTCGGGAAGGTTACTCTGAAATTGCAAGTGAGTGGAAATCCTTCCCAAGCCTACTTTTACATGCAGCAGATGACAGGGAGACAGCAGGGTTGGATTTGGCTCAGGAACATGCGCTGCAGCCATCAGCGACCATGAGGCCTAAAGCCCCCGTAGCCTTTCTCTCCAAGGTGAGTACCACATCAACATTCCAGCAGTACAACAAGGCAGCTCACCGATCAGAATCACATACTTTAATAATTCACTGGTTGAAAACCACTTTCAGATTGATAGATGCCTTGTTACTACAGAGACATGTTAAGCAATAACAACACAAATCAATAAAAATCATCAAATAATTAAGCATCTTCAGTCACTTAACACCCATTGCAAGAGGTCTGAGGGCTGTTCATAGCTCTTTTTAGCATATTATAAATTCTCCATAGAGTACTCAGATGCCCCAGCTATGGTGATGTATGCTGCACACACTGCAGTCCTGTCCCTGTACTATTAACTGTAATGGTTTCACATTTAGAAATTGTGTCCTGGGAATATGGCTGAGGACACAGCACACTAGAGTTGCATTAGCAAGAAGAGATGTGGATGGTCAGAGCAGGCAGGAGGCCAGACCTTGACTCACTATATTATCTGGAGGAACTTCTTCACCTTCTCTTTTTAAGCATAACCCTCCGTGAGAAATGTGTATCAAAAAATAATCACTTCACGGACTGTTACGTAGTCTGCTTAATGGTATTTAGAAAGCACTTGGAGATCCCTGGATAAAGGTTCGGGGTTTTGGTCAATTTGTTATTACTGCCTCCAGAGCTTTCATTTCTTGTGTCTGGTCCTTGAAGTTAATTAAAGGAGTTCTTTCTAATGCTCTGCGTGCACTTTGTGAAACTGCCTGCTGGTGTCAAATGCCAGCATATTCACAGGGCGTAAACCATCTGGTTTTGCTGAAACTAAATATTCCTGTGTTTACCAAGGAAAATAGATGCAGACACTTTCAGTTCTTGCAGCTGTTCCTTCCTGGGAAACAGGAGGAGAAGATTTTTCCTCTCCAAAGCAGAGGAATAGTAAGCTTGATTGACATTCTGCAAACTGCAGATCCTGCAGGGCCAAATTATTTGCCTTGTTTTCCTTCAGAATTTCTCCCCCCTATCCTTGCTTGGGGTGTAACGCCTCAGCAAGTGTTGTGTAGTTCTGATAGTTTGTGGGCAGTAGGACAGGCTGTCAGGGGAACTGAGATTGTATCACATGCTAATAAGTATAAACTAAAGGGAAAAAAACACAACAACCCTTCTTACACTTTGAAATAGTTCTGATATGGAGAGATGAAGTAACCTGTGACACATACCCCTGGTTATGATTCACTTTGTCCCTATTTTGCATGTGGCTCCCAGCCGGCTCTCTCCTACCTTCCAGGCAGTGCTTATATTGCCCAGACTCTCCAATCCAGCTGGAAGCTGTTGGGATAGGGCAGGGGAAGCTGCTCTTTTCAAAAAAAAAAAAAAAGAAATATTTTCAAGTCACACTTATTGGATCGAAATATCTATTCTATTTTAACTGTTTCAGCACTGGTTCATGACATCAACAATCTGTTTTCTTGTTTTAATTCCAGATAAAATATGGGAATATCTAGACCTGCCCTGCCCTGCCCTGGCTTTCAAGTGTGCACAAAAGGCAATGATGGCATAACTACATTCACAGAAATCAAGGGCCAGTATTAATCTACAAAAAAATCTTGTTCTTCGAAAAATACTATTACCAAAGCTTTGATGAGTATATCACACACATTAGAGTGAAAACCAAACACCTCATAGTATGTTTCAAATAACAGCAACATCAAGAGAGCATCAGCACTACCGCTGGATGATTGAGGCATTCGCTTCACACAGATGCAGAATCGAGCCCCTGGCCCAGTGGATATTTAATGGTCTATACAAAATGTTGCAGTTCCAAACAGCGATACTGAGAGAACTGGTATGGATGCAGCAGTTCAGAGAAGAGTTTTTTACATCCTAGTTATATGCCTCCAAACCCAAACCACTGGCTAGATTAGGAATCTCCTTCTTCTTTTGTATCTCAGGAAGGTTGAGAAAGTCTGGATTTTAGCTCAGTGTAGAAGCATAGTTATTTTATTTTTACGTCTTAAAAGGATATAACCCAAACCAACAATTTACCTAGTTTTAGTGCAACTATTGAGAAATGAAAAAACGTCATGAAATGCTACAGAGTGGGATTTGTTGTTTTCTTCACCTATCTATAAAACTAAACTTTTGGTTTGTTTATTTTGAGATTGCCTTGATAACAGTTTCTAGCCATTTCTGACTAAAGAAACAGGATCTGTAAATATTTTTGTAAACAAACACTCCCAAGAAAACACACTGGTGATTTGGATCACTAATTTCTCTTTCAACTGAAAAATGATACCAAAGAGGCAGCAATAGTTCAGCTATTCCTGCCCAGGGAGAAACTGCTCCTAATTACATGCTGGAAAACTAACCACAGGGTTAGTTCAGCCTGTCCCTCCCATCCACATGAGAACTGCAGTCAACTCTGAGTTACAGTTTGCAAAGGTGATAAAGTACATTAGAAACAAGCCATAGTGATGAGACAATGCTGTAAAATACTGCCATGTACTGTCTAGCAGGTATCTGATGACAGACCTAGGAGGGCAAAGTAGCTGAGGCCATGGTTTTTGAGAGTTACAAAGGCACAGAAAGTAACTTAAAAGTGCATGCAGTGCACTAAGTTTGAAGTGCAACCAAGTGTAGAAGTTCTGTCTGAACCAATGTAAGGTTACTAGGAAGGAGTGGGTAGCAACAGAGATGCTGAGACAGTGCTCTGTAGCTGGGGATGCAACTGTCTCAAATTCGCAGCAGCAGACTAAGTGACATCCCATGTCTGGAGACTCACAGTTTAGGGAATGACGTTTACTAACACATAATTGTTTTCCATCCTCTTCAGAGATTTCTGTCCTTCAGAGCTGACAAACTCAGCAGAAGAGCAGTGCAAATTAAAGGACACCTTGAGACAGTGTGCAGATAACGAGAGGAAAGTTGACGAGTGGGGTATCTAGGGCAAATGACACTGAGGGCAAGCAGGGGAAGGTTGAAAGCAAAGCCATATTGGTGGACATGAGAGGAAACTTCAAAATAACTGAGAGGCAATTTTAGAAAGGTGAGCATTGCTAATAGATTTTGACAGAGGCATCAGCGATGCTCAGCTCCCCCTGCTACTTGAATTTCCATTTAGATATCTTTGGCCTGTATTTGAGTACAGTAGAGTGCCAAAAATTACTAAACGTCTCCCCTTGATCAAAGAAAACACATTCATTCCACTTTAACTATTTCTTTCTGAATCAGAGAAGACAATGAGCCTCATTCTCTGATCTTTTAATTCTGTTTACTTTACTTGGATTATGCCAACATAAAACACAGGACCTGTCAAGTTTTACCCACTGAGGGAGAAACTCATGGACTTGTTTCCCTGCTCAAGCGATGAAGAAAGAGGGGGCTAATTTTACAGGGTTATGCAGCACAGTGAGATGACCATCCATCCTTTTGACAATCCAGGTTTAACTGGGGAGTAACTGTCACCCAAATGTGTTCCCAGTAAAAGAAGACACTGACACAGAATCTACAAGGAAAGAAGTGGGGTCTTTTTTGCAGCTTGTTCTGTTTCATAGCATCTCTGCTAATTAAATTATTTTGTTGTTTTGATATGCTGCAGAATTGTTTCTGGAACATGCTGACATGCCTAGTAAAAATAGTTGTTAGGGAATTATGTTTTGCTGAGTGCATCTGAAAGTTTAGCATCTTCTGGAGTTTTGGAAGACATATTAATTGTGTTGTTATGCCATGCTAAAAGATAATTTCATATTCCCACTTAATTGTCAATGCAGAACGTCCTGTGACAATGTAATCTAATTATGTCTGAACCTGATGTTGTGATGGCTTAAAATAGCCTTCAGGGCAGTTCAGTTGTGTGAAACGAAACTGGGACAATTCCTAAAAGCTCAAGAGGGACTGCAGATCTATTAGTTTTGGCAGCAATAAAGTAGCTGGGGTAAGGGAGAGCCTTTTAAAAGCCGAATAATTATTTTTCCTAGTTAACAAAAAATGAAAGAAAAAACATGGTAAGAATTTTTTTAAATTTAGATCACTACTACCAGAATTTGGAAAATAAGGAAGGATAGCCATTGGTGCTTTCAGCAGCTGAGCCGAAATTGCATTTCCATATATCCTGCCTACCTGCATAAGTGTTTCAAAAGGGTGTTGTTTTACTCGGCTGCCTGGACACCTCGCATCCTCTGATGTCTAATCATAGCCCCACCTTTTCCTAATTGCTTTCCTTTTGCTCATACTCGTTTTCTTCCAATCAAGAGATGAAAAAAATGGGTTTCGAAACCATGTAAGGTGACAGGATTTTGCTATTTCGTACGGACTGATGGAAAAAAAAAATCAAGTTCAAGCTCACCTTGATAAGTTTCTACATCAACATCTCTATTTAGACGTATAAAGAAGTGGTCTGTTTTCTTCTGGAACATCTGCGCTTTGTTACTTTGTGAAGATACATGTGTTTGTCTGCCGTCCCAGCCCACAGTTTTCACCACCTACATTGCGAAGCGCATCTCTGTCTATGCAAGGCGAGCATCTGTTGACAGACGGATGCAAACATGTCTTTAGAGAGCTCATCTTAAAAAAACCCCAAATAGTAGGAATCCCCAAAAAAGTACTCTTAGCACGTCCAGCCGCAATGGAACACGAACCACAGCGGCTGCGAGCTTTTTTTATTGACAACCGCGTCAGAAAAGGGCTACGAAGAGCCCAACTCGCCGCTCCAGCTAGGACATATCTTTTGCTTGATGCACCGCGAGGTTTCACAGGGGTAGTCTCGGCACAGGCAGGGGCGGCCCGCACGCTGTTTCCCTGCCTTTCCCCCCGACCCCGCTCCCGCTCCCGCTCCCGACCCCGATCCCGCTCCCCCCCCGCTCCCGCGGCGCGGAGGGGCCGGGCGGGCTCTGCGGCGCCTGCGCGGGCCCGGAGCGGCGGCGGGTGAGGCGGCACATGCGCCCTGGCGGCTCCTGGGGAGGGGAGGAGGGGAGGAGGCGCGGGGAGGAGCGGCGGCCGCTTCTTCCCCCCTTTTAGCGGCGAGGGAGCGGGCGCGGGAGAAGCCGGGCGGCCGCCGGGGACCGCCGGAGGGGGGTGGGGGGGGAGTGCCAGTCTTGTCGCCGCGGGCGTCGCTCCCTGCGCCTCCTGCTCCTCCTCCGCGGAGCGCNCGGGCGGGGCTCCGCCGGCCCGACCCCGGGAATGCCGGCGGGCTCGGGAGGGAGGCGGCGGGGCGGCGGCCGGGAGCGCGCTCGGAGCGTCCCGGCGGGGCCCCGGCCC
>VXBA01004277.1:727109-828376 GCA_013399895.1 Serilophus lunatus
AAAAAAAAAAAGGTCGTTTTCCCTCTCCCCTTCTTCACCCCAGTGCAGCTGCGTGAGTGAGCCGAGGGCGGCCTTTCCCTCCCTCTTTCCCTCTGTGCCCGCGGTCGGGGCGGCACTGGCGGTGCTGCGTGTGTGAAATGCCGTGCGGGGCCGGGTGCGGGGCCGGGTGCGGGGCCGGGTGCGGGGCCGGGTGCGCCGACACGGGGCACTGCCCGCCGGGGTGGCCGAGGGAAGCGGGGAAGGGTTGGGTTTGTGTGCGTGTATGCGTGTTGTGTGTGTTAAACAGCGATTCTTTCCCTTGAAGTGAGGAAGAAGCTGACTTAGTGCCTGCTTTTGGAGAAGCTGAGGAATTACGGCAAGCGTTTTCTTTTTATTTAAGTTGTGCCCCTGAATGTTTAGTCTTCTTGGGCCTCTTCTCGCATTAATCTTTCGCTTGCGCGTTCGACAAATACCTGGTGTGCTGGAGACGAGAGTATTTGCGTGGGTATGTGCTGTTCATTTATTTGGCTACTGTGCTCCTTAGATAGTCGGATCACATTGCAGAAGTCTTGTAGGAAGGAATTTATGGGGTAGGAACAGTTTATGAAACGAGTTTCATAAGGCTGAAAGTTTTGTTCAGCTGAGTTAACACAAAGTGGAGTTTTTAGGGCTTTGAGGTTTTTTTTGGTAGTTACCTGTGCTTTTTCAATGTGAAAACAATGAACGGGAAAATCAGTATTTCAAGGTGCATAAAGGCTTTGGGCAGTTGTGCTTATGTTTGTGATTTAAGGTACACAGTATAGTAAAGGATGAAGAAACAAGTGTTATCAGTTGATCACTATTACAGATAAAACTCCCTTTTTCTGGATGTTGAAACCCTGATTATTAGGCTGGTTTTTAAGACAGACCACATAGTAACCTAGAAAATGTTGACTTTCTTAAGGCAGTTTTGGGGGGGGCATCAACACGCAAGTGTATTTGTGGTGATGGGTTTCTTTGAGAAGCACTTCAAATAATATATTTAAAAGATACATTTTACCCATCAGCATCACTATTTAGCTATCAGTTGCTTTAAGAGAAGGGGATTCTGCAGTGGTTTGGAGCTTGTTGGATTGGTCAGTTCCCTCTTAAATATTGCTGTGCTTAACCTCTTTTTTTTTTAACCAAAGACTTTCAAAATACGTGTTCCATACTTTTTACATAAGCCTTAAGTACTTGTGTTGCAACTCTGCAGCTTTTTGGGTGCCTTGTGTTGCAGCAAGCCAACCTGTGCTCTTGTAGTACTTTGATCTTTAGGGAGATGTGTGTGTGCAACTCCTGAGCCAGGCCTTGCTGGTCAGCCTGCATCTCTGTCTCTGTGTCTGTTTTTCCCTCTGAGCAGAGGTTAGGAAGAATTTAAGGGCAATGAGGGGTTTTCTCTCTGCTTGTCAGCTGCCAGCAGTAGTGGGAGTGCCTTGGCCAACATCTTGTGTCTGAAAGATAACAGATTTTTACAGGTTTTACTTGAAAAAAACACGACTGCGTGGTGTGTGCATTGTTTTTCTTTCCATTGAACATCTTTTCTCTGTAGCACTGCTAACATACAGCATTCTAAGCTGGGCTTTGAATAGCAGTGCTTCACACACAAGCACTTTTTGTGATTGGGGGGGTTTTGTGTGTGAAATTGGCAACTGGCGTTCAGGAGCTCAGGCTGTTGCTTAGCTGACCTGTTCTGGTGAAGTGACTCTGAATCCCTGCCCACGCTGGTTGCACAGAAACGTTTCTGTTGACTCTTTGTCTCCAGTTAAATTGTTTAAAACAAGTTTTTTGGCTGCATTACTCACGCTTTAACTTTGACTTACAGCTCAACAGCCACTTTCCTTATCCTTTAAGTGTAAGCACAGAGCAATAATAGACACTCTGATTAAGTGTTGTTGTGCAGGGTAAATTCGGTCCTTCTGGTTGCTCTAAATGAAATGGAGGGTCTAAGTTTGAGTAACAATTATCTCTGTGGCTGCCGCACAGAATTTTTCAAGGATAGCAAACACATAGCGCAATTCCTCAGCAAAAGGAGACTTCCCTGCTGTCCTTGGGTTGCTGGGTGGTGACACCTGTTTCTGGGCTGTGCTATTAACTGTCCTGAGTTCCTGCTCTGACTTTAATTAAGTTATTCTAACTGTTTTATCCTTGTTGCTTTTGGGTTATGTGACACATGAACTTGCCTTTTGTTTGGAATTTCCTGCTTAGATTGTCTCACTTTCCATGTGTTCCACTGTGGGTTTTTCTTTTTTTCTTCTCCTCCTGAGGTACCATTATGAAGTGGCCCAGAGCTGGGCTGCTTGGGAGAGTGTATCAGGAACATCTTCCCAATCCTCAGTGTGCACGTGTGCTCCTCCGGAATGTATGCTTTTTGTGGAGATCTTGGGAGTGCTGGAACCTACATTGGTTAACTCTAGACTTGGATTGGAGGTGTTTTTCAGAGACTCAGCCATGGTGTAATGCATGTTGATAGTCTTAGCTTTTAATTTCCATGTCTTTTTGCATATTCTAAGCTCTTGTCCTCTAGTCATTGGCCAAGGGGTGAATTTCGGAATGGTAAGAGCTTGTTTAGGATTGAACTTCTGTTGCAGTGTGTCTGATACTTTGTTACTAGTTAGTGATTCCTTATAAATAACTTTGGAGGCAAGTAAAACCCAAGTCTATGCTGCAGACCTAGCAAAGCTTTCCCTTCATTTGTTCTACCTCTCCCAGGTACCTTCAGCCAGACTTAAGTTCTCATTCTTGTTTCTTTACCAGGAGAATGAGGGAGATGCCAGTGTTCTCACTGTGCCTTGCTGTCTTGGAGATGCTTTGATCTTTGTTTTGGGATTTGTCTCAGGAATTAATTTGCAAAGGTTTGCAGGTCACTTAAATACAAAATTCCAGGGCTTTGCTAAAATGCTTTTGGTCTGGTATGTGACCATGAAAGTGAAAAGCCAAATTTGTCTTCAGATTGTTTCCTCCTTGCACTGGAGGTCAGAATCCCAGGTCAGGCTTAGCTGTGTTACAGGACACGGAGATGATGGCTTTATTTTGCTTTCTGTGTGTGTACTTTTGCCGTGTTTGTGGTTTTTTTTTCCTCCTCCGTTCCTAGCGGTGCCCTCTGGTGGACGGACTTCCCGCAGGCCGTGGGGGCTGTGGGCAGCTCAGGGGTGTGCCCACGCGGGACACTGCCCTGAGCACGGCACGAGTGGGACAGTCACACAGTGGGTCGGGTTGGAAGGGACCGTTCGAGGTCACCTTGTCCAGCCCCTGTCCTGTGAGCAGGGTCATCTCCAGCTGGATCAGGTTGCTCAGAGCCCTGTCTGATTGACCCTGCCTGTTTCCAGGGGTAGGGCATCCACCACCTCTGGGGGCAACCTGTTCTGGTGTGTCACCGCTGTCATTGTAAAAGAAGTCACTCTCATATCCAGTCTGAATCTGCCTTTTTCTGGTTTCACACCATCACTGGTTGGCCTCTCACCACAGGCCCTATTAAGGAGCTCATCCCCATCTTTTGTGTAAGTGCCCTTTAAGTACTGGAAGTGTCTCCAGGGTGAGCAGAGAAGTTTTTCTTCTCTCAGCACAGTTTTTCTTGTTAATGTCTGCAGCTTCAATTGCTGCTGGTGATTTGCCTCATCTGGGCTTATGCATCCGTGTGGGAAATGCCCTGGAATTTGCAGCAATGCTGAGCTAAATGGATACATCAGGTTTACCTTGCAGCCAAGTTGTAAGCTGGTTTAAATTTTGGTGATATGTGGAAAGAGTTCCCTCTGTACCCTACTCCAGTCTCCTTGCTTTGGGTAACCTTACTGCAAGAAGTGCTGTCAGGGGTGTTAAGTGCATGCCACATTTCTGTCCAGGTCTTGGGCTCCCCGTTTCTCTGCTGCCTGTCTCTTCAAATGTCTGGATATGAGGCAGCTCAGCTGGATTGGACTTCTGCCCTTTTAGGTGTTTAGGTGTCCTGGTAAATACTCACAAGTTTATGGAAGAGAGGAGGATGTGCTTGGGGAAGCCCAGACATAGTGTGGTAGCCTTAAAGACAAGGTGGCTTTCTGTGGTTTGAGTTCATTTATGTTGCTGTACAAACTTGCCTTGTCCAGGCAAGACTCCTTGGTTGCCTGAATTAGCTGATCTAGTTAAAATGGACAGTTTCAATTAATTTGATGGAGCTTAATGTGGAACTGCTGTAAAACAAAATGATGTTTGATGGCGCTCAGGGCTACTGGTTCTGATGGTACCAATCCACCAAAGAAACTGGGAAATAGGTATCCAGGGAAGGAATTGTCAGACTACTAGTGGTTGTGGAGAGTGGTTATTGCTCCAATGTTCAGCTCACGGTGATTTTTGATTACCTTAATAAAACTGGTTGTTTGGTGTTCTTACTATGTTGTGCAGTGTCTTCTAAGAAAGCTGCAGGCTTCCTTTTCTTCTGATTACAGAGCTCTTATGGGTTGTGATAAAGACAGACATTTGAATATTACTTGATTTTTTTCAAATGAAAGTTGGGTTTTAAATACTTGTGAAATAATCAAAATTTTCCTTATTTGTTTTAAATGGTACAGACCTCCTGCTCTCATGTGTTATGGTCAGAAACATTCTTGTTCGGTTAGGGTTAGAACTAATGAACATATCCAGCCAGCCTGATGGGAGTAGCGCTTGCAGTTCCAGGCTCTGTACCTGATGCTGAGAGAAAGGCAGCTGTAGAGAAGAAAAATAGACATTAATGGTCTGTTGCAAAACAATACAAACCAACCATGGAGGGGAGTCTTGAATAAGCACAAGTTACTACCTGGTTTGGTGTGAAATCACTGGATAATCTGCTATTAGAAAAATTAAACAAGGAGAACTCCAAGAGGAATTTCTTGCAAAGGATCAAATGATATTTTTAAAAATAGTCTTTAAAGAGAGAAAGTAGGCAGTTTTCACCTGTTTCTAGGAGGGTAGGTATTGCTTTAAACAGAGAGAAGGGATGCAGGAATGAAGTTTGTTTCTGGGTTTGTACAGCAGTGCGTTTACCAGTCAGTTCATCTTTAGCTTTTTAAGTGTGTGACAGTGGAACAGTTGGCTTGAAAGACTGCCCTGAAGGCCAAGAGCCCAGCATCAGGTACCCTGTGCTGGTGATGTTCCTTATTCTGCCTGGCCTCTGGAAGGCTCTGTGCTTTAGGGCCTGTTGTGTTTGGATGCTCTGTGGCACAGGCTTTGGCTCCAGTCATTCGGTGTCCCGGTCACACTGCAGCTGCATCGTAGAATGAAAGGAGAAACATCGTGTTCTTATTTAGGGCAGATAGGAGGACTCTTAATGCTTCATAGTTGCAGTTAAAGTGCTCATTAGCTGGGAGCAAATGTAGGCATGTCGCTCCTTTTAAAAGGTACCCCCCCCCCCTTAGCCCAGTGTCTGGGTTGGCTCTGTGAAGCAAACATTCTATATTTGGCTGTTGCTCAAGAAGGTCAGACTCTGTGCCCAGTGAAGGGGGGATGTGTGGGGAATCCACTCTGAACTGCAGCCTGAGGCACTTATGATGCTTCTCTGTCTGCTTCCTAATTTGAACATGGACATTAACCTGTTTACTGCCTTCTCTTCCTGTTGTGTGACTCCTCTCATACATCAGCCATGTGTCTCAGTTCCACAGCTCCATCTTGGCTGTGTCCTGTGTTGGTTTTTTTAATACCCAGCCTGATGTGAAACTTTAGTGTGTCTGTCCCACAGAATTGATCAGTTAAGTGCCTGAGACACTTAATGTGCAGAAGTCACATTAAACCACCTTTTTGTGTTGCAACTTCAGTAGTTTCTCTCCATGGTACTTCTCAGGGGATATGGAGTAACTTTGTCATTTGGCTTTGCCTTCTTTGAGTCTCAGGAAATTTTTTAAGAACAGAAAGTCAGCCTTTCAGGAATAAGCTGAAATTCTTTTGTTTCATGAAATTATTATGCTGGGTTAGCCTTCCAGGTACAGGACTTGTTACCACTCTGGTGAGAGGCTTCCACCTTGGCTTGAAGTTTAGTTTCAAGGGCAACTAAGCAAACAGTAAATGTAGAACAATAACAGACAGGAGGGTTATGAATTTCCTTTATGGAATGAAGTAACTGGTGTGACTTTGTCCTTGCACTCAGCAGTTCTTGGAACCATGGATGGTACAGAATGGCTGAGATATCAATTAATTTATGGCACTCTGGTCCATGAAAAGCCAATGTAGAGGTTGGTGGAGGTTCACTTGCATATTTTCATGGGCTTGTTTCATGGCCCCTGAAGCAGCTTTGCCTACCAGTTTATAATGAAGCTCCTCCACCAGCATTAATTCTGCTGGATAACTTAGATTTTAAGAATCTTCTACTCAAACTTGAGTTTACAACACTGCTTCGTCCTTTGGGGTTTTTTCCTGGTTAAAAATTTAAAGGCCTGGGCAGTCCCTCCAGTGAATTTGTGTTCAGTGGTAGTAAGTCCTGTTAACAGTGCCTGACTGCCTGTGGCCTCACATTCTTCAGCAAAACAGTTCATTTCAAGGGCATCTAGTGAAGAAATTTTATAAAGATTTGAAGGTTACTTGGCTACAGAAGCACAGTTCTTCAGGGAGCAAACTCCCTGGGAGACTGATTCTTCTATTTCTCAGTGGGAAGTTTGGATGTTGTACCCTAGGGAGGGCACAGGGCTCTGCTGCAGACACTATGCATTCAGCAGTCAGTTCTTGCTGAATGGAGCACATTTCTAGCAGGGTTCATTTATATTATTGTTGTCCATCAATGTAACACACAAATGAAAGCCATTCTAAGCTCAGTTCTCTTCCAGCAGTTCTGAGACTTTGAAAACTTGTTTTGCTGCAAGGTGGGGAGTGGCTGCTTCTGGGTGGTAGCTGAACAAGTTAAATAACTGAAAATATTTTTCAGGGAGTAGAAATTTTGCTTTCCAAAATGAAAAATGCTTTTAAAATCCAGTGTAGGGTTCTTGACTTAAACGTATGAAAATTTGTAACTTGGATTTGAAAAATACTGAAAGCAGATAACTTCAGAACATGTTTCCAAAATCAGCATAAGGACTGTGTTTTTTTCACGAAGTCATAGATGATGCTGCCTTTGGCTTTCAAATCCTTTCTGCTCCTACTTGTGACGGGATCTTCGGGGCTCACTGAATACTCCAAAGTACTTTGAAGTACAAAAAAAAGTAGTTAAATGTTGTAGTTTTTGATCACCAGTGATTAAGCATCCCACAGAATGTGGGGGGAGTGTAAGCTGGTGGGAATAGCTTATGTGCAATTTGTAAAATTGCATGCTTGCAGTCTTGTGTTGTAGTTTGAGGATTTTTTTTAGATATACTCTGGAAAAATAGATCTCTAAAGCCATAATTTCAGAAGTAAGCTTGGCTGGAGCTACTGTGAAAAGAAGCAGAAACAGCTGCTTATTCTTTCCCTAGTCTTAGCCCATACTCACAGAGGACGTATTCTCTGGCTTGGAGAACAATTCAGAATACATTTTTTATTTGTTATTAAAAAATATATATTGTTATCTTTATACTAGCAAGAAAATACAAGTTTGACAGTTTACTGTGAGGCCACATAAATGCATTTATCTGCAAAAAAAGCAGAGTGTAGGGAAAGGAGGAGAGTGTTTCTCTGGAATAATGCTGACCTGATTCTTAGGAGACTTGGAAGAAGTCTGTCTGGGCTCTCATGTTATGATAAAACCATGAGTGTTCAGCCCAGTAAACAGGACACATGTGATGTTGGAGAACAGCACTATGTAAATGCTTAGGATGGCTGTGCATCCTCAGCTGACTTTAGTCATTGAAGAAACTTGTGTTAGTGATGCCACAAAATGAGCGGCTCATTTGCTTGGAGAGAGGCGCAGCAGGAGCAGTGTGACAGAGCAGGTTAAATAGATCTTCTCCATTTCATGAAAGGGATGCACACAGACCTTGTAACAGCCAATTCTTGACCTATTTTCTTTAATGTTAGTTATTTTCTTCCTTTCCAGTATTGCCTTATGTCATCTGCTACTCTCTGGCACGAGCTTGGATAGGATTTTAAAAAAATGATGATTCTTATCTGGCACTGTGCACCTCAGGTCTTGGATTGCTAATTCCCATTAGTGCATGTGCTGAGGTGCTGGCCAAAGATTGGTCTCTGCCTCTGCATGTTCTAAGATGGATTAGAGCAGCTTTTGGATTACTAGAGGATAATAGTCTCAGTCTGCAATGTATATATTTGCTTTTACCCCCCTTTTTTCCCTGCTGTGTCACTGTGCTTGAAGGTCCTTGCAGCAAAGGCTTGTTCTCTCAAAGCACTGTGCACGTGTGAGTGTGGATACCACAGGAATTGCTGTCCCCACCGAAGGGCTAATTTATGTAAATCCAAGATTGTTTACAGCATCTGTATTTTAGATTAAAGAGAATTAATTTACATCTAACGTTAAGATGCTCTTCCTGCTCTGGGTAAAGAACAGCCACTAAAAATGATGGTTTTCCCAATACTGTTAAAAGCTTTTTGTGAGCTACAGATTTTGCAATGCATGAAGCCATGACTTGCATGTTTTAACAGTGATTAGCTCTAGGAATGCATAAATGAGTCTGGAAAACACCACTTACACTTTTGATCTCATTCTTATAACCTCCTCTTCAATCTGTTCATGGGGATTTGACTCTTGAAAAACTAAATGTGGTATTGTTTACAATCCATACAGGGCTCAGCTGAGTCAAGGGAACTTGAACGAAATTCTAGTTGTAAGCTGGTGAAATAAGTGCTTAGTCTTGCTTGTACTTGTACCACAGCTGTGGCACATCTGTTCTGGGTGACTGCTTGGCAAACCTTGCAGTGCCTCCGAATGCAGGCAAGTGCTGAGGCTGTCAGGGTCACAGTGGCCTCCCTGGGCACCACCAGGTCCCCGTGTTCCAGCGTGTGCTGCCCTTAGTGATGGTCGGGGAACTGGGGGAGAAAACTGCTGTTCTCTTAACTCTCTCAGCAGTGATTATTCCTCGTGAAACCCCAGGCTTTGCACTGCTTCCCGTCTAACTGAGCTGGTGTGTTTGCTCTGGAACTGTGCACTGTTTGGGGGCAGGGTGCCTTTGCCAAGCTGGGGTCTGTCGCCTTCCCAGGGGCTGGAAGTGACTGTGGTCATGAGAGGTGTGTTGGCTCCTCATCTGACTCTGATGGCTTACCTGGAATATCTGAGGGGTGGTAACAAGTTACTGCCTTGTTTGTTGGTTTGTCTGTTAAGAACTTGCAGCATTTAGGGCTTGACTTGAAGAAGTGAAGCACTAATGGGAAGGCCCTGGAAGCACCGAGTGTGGCAGTTCATTAAGAGGTCAGAAGCTGCGTGCTCACTGTGGCTTCTCATGCAACAACCCAGCAACACTTAAAGCATCAATCCTATAAAGCAAATGTTCCAAATTTAAACCTCCACGTGAGTTTCAAGGGGAGCTAAAGGCTGGTGTCATAAGTGATATTGATTGGATCCAAGTTATTTTAAGTATTCTGGATCACATCCTTGAACTAGTGCCTCAATTTTGCCCTCTGCTTGGTCTAGGGCTGCTTCTCATAACATGGGTGTTATATATGATGGGCTTTCCTGGGGCTGAGTTCCAAAACTAGAGTGCATGTAATAAACATGCAGTTAAAGCCACTTCTTGAGATGATGTAATTCTGGTGCTGCAAAACGCAATGAACATAGTTAAATACAGAGAATTTCATTGCTTATCAAAACAGGTTAAAAGAATGCACAGTTTTGGGACTGGAAAGCTGGTTGTGTTGTGTGGTGCTTTAGTGTGACCTTACTGCAGGTTCTGGGTTTTAGATGCATCAATTTAAATAAAATTATAGCCATTGTAATGGACATTTCTTGTACAGGGTGGGAGCTTTCTTTTTGTAATGGTGGTTTATTGTGCCTATCAGAAGGAGTTTCTCGTCTCTAGAAGGCATCCTTTTGGATCTATTGGGACACAAGAATTTAGATGGAGATAATTGGAACATTCTGGTACCTCACAAATTGGGTAGTCCTCTGCAAAACTGTCACACCTGAGATTTATTTTTTTTCTCCTAACAATGGGTCTGAAGATGTATCTGTAAGAACATCTCTTACACGTCTGAGCTGTGATGGAATTGAAGCCTTCAGGCTTATATTGTTGGTTAGTCACCTTGGTTGTGTCTAATGTCTGCCTTTGTATTCTCCTAACGTGTAAGCCAGCATCTTAGTGCATGAAGAATAGCACCATAAAAAGGGTTTCTAAAAAGCTGTTTGCTTTCTCAAGTGTAGTAGAACTCTTAATGAGCAAAAGGAACGTGACTTACCATATGGTAAATATCACCTGGTCCTGCTTCAGAGCTCCCCTGAAAGCAGTCCTCTTTGCCACTGCCTTTTTCTTGGGGGGTCCTAATGAGCAAAGGAACTCCACTGTCTCCTCAGCTACAGATAGACTGTCCCTCCTGCTATTTTGGCACTCAAACTAGCTGGCCCAGGATCTAGTTTCACATCTCTTCCTTGCTTGGGAAATCCACTCTTAAGTTCTGCCTGCTAACATGTTCTTGTAGTTGCTTCCTGATCAATTTAACAAGTGTCTGCTGTTATTAAAAATAGATACTCATAGCAGAGTGTTGGAATGGTCAGATGTGTGCTTACACTGGCAGAAGTATGGAGTGATAACGGGAGCAGGTCCTTTTGAGCTGAACATTTTGGACTGTAGTACTAGTTGACATAGGATACGAGGGAAAAGTTTGTCCTTTTTTCTCCACTACACAATGTAGATCACACTGGATGTAATGATACTGATCTCTTCCATAAAGTAGGATTTCTAGGAAATCAGCAGAAACAAAAGGAAAGGGAGATTATATCCATTAAAAAAGCAAGTTGCAAGCCTACTCACCTTTGGAGAGGGGAAGCATGTGACCCAGGAAGTGTGAAGAACTAGTTTTGCTCTTCTGTTCACAAATCTTATTAAACTTACTGAGGTTGCAGCTGAAAGCTTTCCAAGTCCTGTGTTACGGTGTTTGAATTTGAAAGCTGTTGGATTTGAGCTGCTCCCACCTTCCTTTGTAGGTACCACTCTGGTTCAGTGCTGAACGTTGCTTTCATCTCAAACAGATGGCAGAACAGGATGTTCTCCTGCTGGAGACACTGACACATTTTGGCTTATTAGTTTGAACTCTGAGATTTGGTTTCTGCTGAGATGCAGGACTGAACTGGATCGACCCAAGTGCAGACACATTTGTTCTATTTTGCTGCCTCATTAAGGACACTTTAAAGCCTGTGTCAGAGGAATCATGCAGATATTTGTAGAAAGAAGCAGCTGCAGATAAACTTGCCAGAAGATATTGGTTGGAGCGCAGTGACCTGCAAATGCTTTTGAAAAATTAATGCTAAATATAGGTCTGAGTTACCTGACTTACAGGTTTTGTGAATTCAATTTCATTCTAATTAGAATGTCCTTGGCTATAAAGGTTTCAGTAGAGCCATTATAGATGACTGAAAGTTTCAGCAAACTTTCATAGTTTTTAGTGTGATGTTCCTAATATGGCAGTTTCAGCTGCCAAAAGCGTAAAGAAACGTGCCTATGGTTTTACCATAGTGTTTAACCAGCCCTGTTGGACTTAACGGTCTTAAAGAAGTTTATTTTGTGCTATTGTGGAAGTGCTTTCAGGTTTGAGATTCCCAGGATTTTTTCTGTCTAGGGAGAATACTCCAGCATAATGAGATTGTTAAATTAAACACTCTTTGAAGTTGCTATGTATCCAAATACGGACAAAAGTGAGGCTTAAATTGTGGGGTTTTTTTGAGAACCTGATCTAACAGGAATGTATCCAAACCTTTAAGCGCAGATTATCAGAGATTAATTTCAGAATTCATTGGACTACATAATACCAGGGCATTGGGTAAGTATGTAGAACGTGCTGCTGGCTTTTTGTCAAATCTAGATTTCAAGTACAGTTCTCTCCTGCTGTGTGTGTGTGTGGCAGTTACCTTCAGTTGTTCTCTCCTCGTTGCAGTCCGAGGATGTCGCCCTGGGAAGATCGTGCAGATGACCGAGGCAGAAGTTCGGGGCTTGTGCATAAAGTCACGTGAAATATTCCTCAGCCAGCCTATTCTCCTGGAACTAGAGGCACCTCTGAAAATTTGTGGTATGTAAGCCTGATGTGTGTATGTTTTACCTAGGTGGTTAACCCAGTTGTATGCTGGGTGAGCTGGAGGAATACCGAGATGGGCAAGTGAGCTTGAGTTGGCACTAGAGTTGAGGCCTTCAAAATGTAGGTGTAACTTTCAGTTTAGATTGGATTAAGGGAAGAGAAAGCAGCTAGTAGTTGGTAGGTTGCTGATGCTCCTGGTACTATCTGGGAGCAAGTTTCCTTGGAGTAAGGGCTGCTTGTGCACTCACCTAGTGCAGATTTTCCAGCCTGACCCTTGCATGCACAGAGCTGCTGCTCTTTTGATCCCTGTTTCAGAAAGCAGTTAGCTGCTTTGAAAAAAAGCACATGTTGCATGTCGTAGTTGCTCACTTCAAAACATAAAAAAAGACCCTATGAAATGGGACACTTGAAAAATAGGAAGCATTGTTAGTCTTCCAATTGAGAAAGTAAAACTGAATGCAGGCTGTTAAATTGGGCTTAGTAACCAGGTAACAAATTCCTTGAGCTTTAGAGCAAGTTCTGTCAAACATTATTACTGTGAAACATGAATAAAACTAAAACCTGTGTCTTCTTTGCCACTTCAAGCCTTTATAGAATGCTACATTTCTTCCACAGTGTTGTTAATAGGTGTGCAAGCTTGTAAAAAAACCTTATTGAAGTATTGTAAATACTGGATTGTAATCACCCTTCAGTTTATTAACAATAGACACTGTCTTAAAAAGCATAAAATTCCTTGGATTAGGCTTGTTAAAGTGTCACAATATTAAAGTGGAAGCAGTCTTTGAATTTGTTATTACTTGCATGTTCTTCCTGGCAGACCTGATGTAGCAATGCTTCTTACATTGAGAGGATATCACCAATTAAAAAAACCTCAAAAAGCCACAAAACCTAAACAAAACCCCCAGCAAAACAGCCAAACCCACAAACAAACCACTACTGGCAAAGTCACTTTTAAATGAGTAATTGCTTGGGTAGGGTGAGGAGGAAAAGCCAGACCGGCTTGCCTAATGACAAAGTTGAAGGTAAAATCCAGCTTTATCCCATTGTGTTTACCTCAATCTTTTCAGTGTAGTGTAGTGTCATCATATTCCTAGATAAAGAAAATGAGGACACTCAGGTAGGTTGTACACAAGTCAAGGTCTGCAAGGAATAATTACCCTACTTCAAAGTTAGTTTTTTCTTATTTGCTGAAATCAAGACAGCTGAGAGCGCTGTTAGTTGAACAGTAATGAGGTGGCTAATGCACAGTTAACAAAGGCATTTGTTATTTCAAAATCTGATTCCAAACACAGTGAAAGCACCAGGAAGTGTCAGGTGCATCTAAATTTAATGTTAGAGCAATTGTCAAAGATGCTTTTAGATAAAAGTGAAAGGAAGATGATCACTATCACCAAAAGCAAAATATGCAGCTGGTACTGCTTTGAACTATTATTTTAGTGTGCTCAGGCAATGCCTGAGGAACCATTATAGGATTGTCTTGTCTTACAGTCAAGTCAGTTCAAAATAAGCTCTTACATCCTGAATGGCTGTGTTTTAATGTAAGATGAAAGATACTCTTATGTAAATGTCCATTTTAAACTAGATGTGAATTTTACTGTAAGGCTTTGTATCTGGTAAGACTTCAATTCAACTTGTGTCTGTACGAAGCTGTATTTTAAAGTCCTAAGTGCCCTGAATGGAACAGTAAATGCTTTGGTCCATTTACAAAATTGTTTATAAAATATTCCTTCACCCAGTAAGTACATTGGTCCCTCTGGCTCACATATGTAACTGAAAGTAGCTTTAGACAGTGAGTGCAATTGTAATGTTTTTCTGTAGTATATTTTCTTGGTAGTCAGTTTTCTGTTAGTGCTGAAGTCTAGGGAGTGTATTGATAACATGGTTCTGGAGTACTAGACTGGGCATAGAAATGACTCATTGAGCAGTCTGTCTGCTTTGAATTGTGACTTGGAGGCTTCAAAGTAGCACTCAGAATAGGAATCATTCTTGTTGCAACACATGCAAAAAAGATTTTGGCCAGTGAAGCGTCAGGTTCTGTCTCAAATGTTCACCTTTATTGCAAGAAAACTGGAAGGTGATTCTTTTCCCCGAGTGAGAAATAGTTTTAAAATACTTCTCCTTCAGGCAGCATTTTTGTTTCTCATGGAAAGGTGTAAAGAGGGGAATAGAGTATAGGATACACTCTTGCCCCTGTGGTTTAAGGGTTGAGCTGGAGAGCATACAGGTTTGGGAACCTTTTTTAAGATGGAAGAAGCTATGTGGGGCTTTTTTTCTCTTTTGAGGCTGCAGTAGCTGGTGCTCTACTGGAGAAAAACTGTGCTGAGAAGAGTCAGTCTGTTGCCACTGAACAAGCCGTGAAAGTGAAAATTCATATGTGTAATGCTTAGGGTACAGGACCGGGGGTACTAAGTTTAAATAGCACACAGCTTGCACTGAAGGCATTTTGCATATCTTTTTGCATTCAGTCACTCTGTTAATGAGTTTTACAGTCAGCTACAATACATTGTGTGTCCTACAAGTTCCTACAGAGCAGATTTGGTATCTTCAACCACACAGACAACCCATGGAGAGCTGGCTTTGGCTGGTCTATGGTGGTGTCTTTGCTGTGCAGAGCTGTTTCATGGAAAGCCCACTTAATTTTAAAGTTGTGTGATGAGCAACATGACAGTTATTTTTGATGATGGTGGTGTTTTACATGAATGATGGCATCAAAGGAGGAGTTAGTCTAAATGCTGGGGGATGTAATCTTAGTACAGCAATGTTATGGGAGCTGACCTTTGAAGTAAGTGCCCTTTGCCAACACAATGTTCAGTTGCTCTTCAGTCTGTTTGAATTCTTTACGGATCTGTTTTTGCAGTAAATAATGTGACTTTTTCTCAATGCATTTGTGTCCTGGTCATAGACCTGTTCAATTAGAGGTTGTATTTCTGACCTTGTTTTAATTTGAACAAATTATACCTTGGTCAGAAAGCTTATACTTAATTGTGAAGACTTCTGTAGCTTCTGGTTTTCAGATTGGCTTCATGCCTGACACAGCAGTTCTGCAGATAGTGTGGCTTAATTGTATTTAGTAAGTATTTCACTTTTAATGTTAGCATGATTCTTACCTCTCCAATACATATTGCCAATTGCAAAAGGTAGTATTAATGGTTTTTTGAGATCAATGGGTAAAAACTAATTGGCCTAAGTTCTTGACTTGTGTAGTCTTTGCACTAATCCTTGGTAAATATTGTTTTTTATTCAGGTGATATTCACGGTCAGTATACAGACTTGCTTCGATTATTTGAATACGGAGGATTCCCACCAGAAGCTAATTATCTTTTCCTTGGAGATTATGTAGACAGAGGCAAACAGTCTCTGGAAACAATTTGCCTATTACTGGCATATAAAATCAAGTACCCGGAAAACTTCTTTCTCCTAAGAGGAAATCACGAGTGTGCTAGCATCAACCGGATCTATGGATTTTATGATGAATGTAAGCAAAGCCCATTCCTTTCAAAAGCCTGTGACAGACTAATGTTGTGTCTTGGAGATGCTTCTAGTACTGACTCTTGTACTGCAAAGGTTTCAATGTTCTGTGAACCTGCTTTGAAACTTAGTAAAAACACGTTTCAAACCAAGGTTAAAGTCACTCCTAGAGCATTAGTATTTTCTATTCTGCTGTCCTTGAAATGCTGTTGTAAGAGATTGAGACCTAAATATGCTAATAGAAATAAAGCCCCATGAAGACAGTTTGCTAACCTTTTTGGTCAGCTTGTGATGTGTACTACATGTTGGCTTCCAAAAACAGCCTTCTCTTCCTGATGTCACCCACTGTTCTCATAGGCAAGCGGAGATTTAACATTAAGCTGTGGAAGACCTTCACAGACTGTTTTAACTGTCTGCCCATTGCAGCCATTGTGGATGAGAAGATCTTCTGTTGTCATGGAGGTAAGCTGATGGCTGCTTTTAAAACTATGTCTAAACCAATCTTTGAGTTAATGCTGTGTGTACCACATGGAGTGTGGATGTGCATACCTGGTGTTTGGCTGAAGATGTTTCACCTTGCGTTGTGTGTAAAGGGTGCTGTTGCACCTTGTGCTTTTCTGTGCACTTGGCAGTAGACAGATGTCATTCTTACCTGATACACGTGGCTCTCCCATGCCTGAGAGGGAAGTACATCTGTAAGTATTCCCATCAGTATAACCCTCTCTGAAGAATGTTGAATGCTAGAATTATTGCCTGATTTGCTACAGGACTTCTTGCTGTCTGTCAGTGTAGTCTTGGCTAACACTGGCATCCCTATCAGTGAAGAAAAGCTTTCTGAAGTAACAACAGCTCTATAGTTCTGGTCTCTTTAGCTGGTTTCATAATATGTTGGTGGAAGGGACCTCTGAGGTCACAGTCAAGCCTGAGGCTTGGAGCACGAACTTTGTTAACATTGGAGTAGGTTAACTGTGGCTTGCGTGGACTCCATAAATTCTTTGTTATTAGAAAACCTCCATTCTGTGGGCATCTGTCCCTGTTGCCACTGTTCTTGTAGTGAAAGAAGTGTTTGGTGTTACTTGGCCTGAGGGTGGTGATTTGTTTGAATATTGGAACTTACCTGGGCTCTCTTTGTAGAATGGGCCCCTCCATGGTTTTGCAGACAGTGATGCTTAACAAGTTTTCAGGAGCTTGCAGTGCCAAACAGATGACAAGAATTTCAAATTACTTGTAATAAGAGTCGTCTTGCCTTTTGCAGTTGTCTTTGCAACTGCCTCTTTAATGAACAACTTGATGCCTTGCACTGAGTGATCCAGAGATGGTCTGGTAGGTGTCACACCTGTGTTGTCAGTGAGATGGAAAGCAGTGGAAGTGAAAGCACTGCAGAAACCTCGAGCTGGAACAGCTCCATTTGGAATTGGAAACGGTGTCTGACTCACAAGTCCTGAGATTCTTCCAGACTGAGGTTGTATTGACAGCTGCCGTCCTGCCTTTATTAGACGCAGGTATCTACCAGACCTCTGCCTGTATGGAATGTGCTGTAAAAATGATGCAAGGTGTTCTTGCACTGTGTATGTGAAAAGCTGCTGCCTTCAGTGCCTGCTGGTAAAAGCTATTGGAGCTTTATGCACAATGTGCTCTCAGGTATTTTGTCCCTGTGAATGCAGGATTAATACAGCAATAGACAGTTGAGTCTGCCAGTCTCCAGACTGTTATAAATTTGTTAAAATACTTGTTTTCTTACAGGTCATCTTTTATTCTTGTTCAAAGGAGTGTGGTGCTTCTTGCACAGAGGTAGCCAGTTATCAGTGGCTAGATCACTTGGCATAAATTTGTCTCCAAAGAAAGCTTGTGAAAGCATTACTCTTACTATCAACCTACTTTTGGATTATTTTTGGGAGGGGAATGAATGGTGACAAAATACTGTAGTGTTTCAGGCAAACAATTGAGATTAGGTGGCAGGTAATCAAGGAGCTTAACAGGTAATGTAGGATAGCAAAACTGGTAGTTTTGTGTGCATTTAACACTTGAGAGCTGAATTATGAGAGAGAAGCCTAGAAAGCTATTTTTGAAGGAAAAAGACTTAAAGTTTTATTGTAAATGGGGGAGGGGAAGAATTAAAAATTTCTTACTTAATAAAATGAGGTTATTTTGTGCTTTAAGGATCCTCTTATGAAAAGCAGTATTTACTTCTGTACTGATTGCTAATTGCCCCCTAAACTTGTATGGGCTTCATCTGTAACTGAAACTACTCTTGCTCACAACTGATGTGCAGCTGTGAAATAAAGTGAAAAGATGACTAATGTGCTGTGTGCTCCTAATAAATGGAAGTGGACATTCAGCACATAAATAAGTTTTGCCCTTTTTCCACTCTTCTCCAGTCCTATCCAAACTGCATTCCAGATCCAATGAAGTAATGGACTGTCAACGCCTTTTCATGATGTTACTACTCTAATAAACACTGAGGCAGCAACACAAACCATCCCACTCTGCTGGAGGTTGAAGCTAGCATGTAGATATAAGGTAGGTGCCTTTTTTACTATATTGCGCATTTTTGCATAGTTTATCTTAAAAATATTGTCCTCCTGGATATACAATAAAACTTTGCAAAACCGCATAACATAGTAAAACAAAAGGCACCTAACTTACCCCCAGCAGGCCACCTACAATAGCTTCAAATCCTGAGTCATCTCTTTTACCCAGACTTTCCTGGGCATATGTTTTGAGTTCTCCATCTCACAGTATAACTCAAACCACTCTTGCTATCCCTGTCTTCAAGTGTTCATGCTGCTGTAAGGATCTTGCATTGTATCCTTCCCACCACCTCTCCCTCTCTCTTCCCACTCTTTCCACATTACTCATACATGTCATAATTAGTCCATTTTTTAAGGCTGTCCTCTCAACTGACTTCTGACTTTGCTTTTTATCTCACTTCATTAAAGCTTATTCTGTAATATTCTGTAACTTTCCAACTCTTCTGTTTTTCTCTGTTTTGTATTCTGTACACTGTTGCTCTCTTATCTGACACCACTCTCTCGAGTTTTAATCTTCAGAGAACTTATGTGATTTCTATCAAGTTTTTATAAATTAAGTCCATGTTGTAGTGTCATTGATGGAATACATTGGTCTTATCATATTGAGTTGAAGCTCTGAGATGCGAGTCATGTTAATTCAGTGGAATACAGCATTTATATAATATCTCTAGGCTCTGGAATTCTGCTTTTCTTATGATATTAATGAAGTTTGTCTACTTAATTTACATAGTATTCAAAGACTACATTATAAAAATAAGTACTCATCACACTTACTTCTTCCACTTGATCAGAGAGTGGCTCAAATCAAATTTGAGTCTGCCAAGAGTAATGACTATTCCTTCTCTGTTTCCCCTTAGAGGAGAGGTGGTTTTTATGCTTCAACAAGAAGACAGTATACTGAAAGAAACTTTTTCTGTACTTAGCTATATGTGACAAGATAACTTAATGGTGTACTTCTAGCACAGTGTAGTTTGCAGCAGTCACTGTAGTGGCAGCAGCTTCACAGTGAGCTTTAGCCTGTGGTTGCGTCCTTATTTCCTTCATTTAATGCTGATCATGTACAACTGTTGTCTGTAGGTAGCTTCTGTCTCAAGTTCCTATTTCTTTTTGTGTGGAGGGAAAAGATCATCACCTCTTGGGTGGTTATGACTGTGCAGGCAGTTCTGTGAGGTGTTGCACAAAAATTAAAAGGAAATGTTATTACAAGGCACATTCTGAACCCCATGGCTGTTAAAGAATCATGGAAGTCTTGAGTTGGAAGACACCTTAAAGATCACCTAGTTCTAACCTCCCTGCCATGGGCAGGGAATGTTCCACTGGACCAGGATACTCAGAGTCCTGTCCAGCCTGACCTTGAACACTTCCAGGGATGAACAATGCTTCATGGTTTGGGTGCAGCCTGAAATGCTGACTGCTGTAGCTTCATAGAAGGTCACAAATTGGTTGTACTTATTTCACTGAGGTTGTCCATTGCTGTCTTGGGGTGTGTGCTGAGTGCTAATGTAAAGTGTGTGCAAATAGATCAGACCTGGAGAGGGGGAAGTGGTGGCTGGTCGAAGTTTAAAATTATCTACATGATTATCTACTCAAATTTATATTAGTATTCTTGTATTGTTGTGTAAGTAGACTTGCCTAAAACTCTTTTGATAAGCTGTTTGATGTAAGACTCCTGCCATCCTTTACAACATCAAGATAATATCATGCAGACAGCTTTAACGAGCTGCTGATGATGGTGGAAGGCTTTTATTGCAAGACTGCTTCAACAAAAATAATCTAAAGTCTTATTACTTGAAGAAAAGTTCAAGTGTTTGTATCAAATGCATTGGTGTCATTGCTCCTGTAACAGACACATTGCTACTGTGCAAACTCTGATAGCTGAAGTTATTGTACATGGTGACTCCTTTCCAATAACAGGTTTTCTTCTGTCTTATTCAGAGTTCTGGATTAAGTCAAATGGGTGTAGTTTGTTAATATTAAATATTTTTCATCACAAATGGGATCTTCATGTTCTGTTTTCCAATTTACAACTTCTTTAATTAGTTAACTTGGCCCAAGTCATTTAAGTCACTGAAGACCCTTGTTGAAGAACATGTTAAGATGCTAAAACATCAGGTAGGCTTTCTTTCATGCCTGTATGCCTCCAGTACAGAAGCTTTAGACTGTGAACTGTTCAAAGGGTGGCTTTGGAATCCCATGCTTTGGTTATAATTGCGTGTTAATGGCAAAACTTCTGAAAAATAGCCATGTCTTTGTGACATTTTTGAGTGATTTAAAATACTAGTGTTTTACAAATAACTAGGCAGCTGAGCTGTAGTAAGACAACCACCTCTGTGGTCCTTATCTGTTGTAGTTGCACAGTCTGGTGTTTGTTTACAGAATCCAGTGACTGCTGCTTGGCTGATGGGTGGTAAAACACTGGAATTTAGTGATGGGACTTAAGATTCCAGTCACACCACCAGGCTGTTTTGGCTTGCAGCCCTTTAAACATGGGTAGAGGATTTTCCTTTGGCTTTTATAAAGTAAGGTGGTTGTAAGGAAAGCTGTACCCAAGTTGTGTTAGATAATGGGAATGCTGTCCTTCACTGGTTCTCAGAAGTGTCCTTGGCAGTGTTAGGTTAGTGATAGGTCTTTCCTAACATAACTGATTTTATGGTTGTAAGCTGTTTAAGATAATGTCCTTTGCTGTAGAGGTCTGTGCTGGGTGGCCAAAAGGATGGCAGTTAAAAGCCTTTGCTAATTTCACTTGTGTTATTCTCTGTCCTTTTGTTCAGCAACTTGTCTTACAGCAAACTGCCTTTTGTCTATATTGCAGTGGACACAGTGGATGCTGTATGATTTTGAACCTGAAATTTTGTGTTCTCTGGAACTATTTTGCAGGTAAAATACATATATAAGTCACTTGTTTTCTTGTACTTTTACAGGACTGTCTCCAGATCTCCAGTCAATGGAGCAGATCCGGAGAATTATGAGACCTACAGATGTTCCTGACACAGGTGAGTGGCATGGAATTTATTGTAAATAGGTCTTAAAGATGGAAGAGGTTTAATCAATTTGTGTGCAGGCAGTGTAATAACTTAACACAACCTTTGTTCACAGTACAATATTCCTTGGTGCCTGTGTAGGGTGGATCTTGTTCCTCCTGATGGCTTCATTATCTGATGTTAGAGGTTATTGCTCGTCATGACAGGGTAGGAGACATTATTCACATGCTGCCCTTAAAACATTAGAAATCTAATGAAAGATGAAGGATACTGAACAGCTAGTTCTCTTTCTTGCCTTGGTTAGGCACACACAAACTTTTTAATCTAAGAGTGTAACTGTTCAAAGAATCCTGAGTAGTGTTAAAGTATTTGGACTTCTCCCTACTGGAGAACTTCTCTGTACTTGGGACCTTGTCACCTTTAAATTTGGAAATACAGCTCCTGCTTCACTGCAGTTGGGATTTCAAGTGTGTCTACCTGCGTGATAGTTGTGAAATTTTCTTCTAATACATCATTACTTTGAGAAATGTTGGATGTAAGTTGCTTGTGCTTTTTGTACAATTGCATGGTTTAAGTCATAACCTTACTCAGTGTCCCATTTATTACAATTTTTTTAAGTGAATTAAAAAGACTCTTGAGCACTAAAATGGGATAGTTTTTAAAGTGTTGATTTCAGCAGTGGTTTGAATGAACTTTGAGGAGATACAAGATCTAAACCTGTTTTTAAACATGAATTACAGTTACTACTAATGCATGGCAACAATTCAGGGACTGATATTATGTCATATATCTACTGTTCCCTTAAACAACTATACTTCTGTGCAAGCTAGTAAGCACACTTGACACTGAGCAGCATTATAGACTGGTGAATGAGTGTTTCTGTAGCATAAATTACTACATTGTTCTTCCCATTATGCTACTTATTCACTCAATGCAGAACCAAATCAATGTCAGTATAAATAAGTCAATCTTTACCTTTATTAGAGCTCTCAGAAAAGAGAGCTCTATTCAACAGGCAAGTAGTAGTACTTGAGCCACCCCCACTTCAGGAATGCCCTTGCCAGAATGTAGTTCTGGTTTCCATGGACACTCCACTGTAATCATATGTCTTCTTACTACCTCCTAAAAATAAGTGCAGAGACTTTTTTTAAGAAGGCTTGTGTTTTATGTAATGTTTTGTATTCTTAATTTTGCTTTCACAAGCAGTGGCTGTATCTGTACTGTCAGAGATAAAATCAAGTGTCCCATCAAGTCATATGCATCTGGTACAGTGACACAGAAGGTCTTGACCTTTGGGACTTACTTGAGGAAACCAATATTACATAATTGAAATAAATCTTGTGGAAAATAAAAAAAAACCCTAAAGTCTCATTGGCTCTTTGTGGAGAGGTGTCATTTGGTGACTATGTCGATACAGAAGTTTTTAGTGGATGTTCATGTGGCTGTGCAAAGATTAGATCATTGTGATTGCATCTTTTAGCCTGATGGGAAAAAAAAGCCTTTTCAACTTTAACTGCAATTTAAAGACCTCTTAAGTTTGTGGCATTCTGTGTGGTTTGGAGGCGCTTTTCCCAAATCTAGCTCTGTATTCAATTTAAATCACTTGGCCTTTGATAACTGTTAAACTGTTTGCATTTTGTGAGATAAAATTTCCTAATAAGCCCGTGGTTGGCAATGCTGACTAAAATACTCAATTCCCTCTTTTGTGGAATCTTGAGTGCATTGCATCAGCCATTTTATGGTGTGCTCTTGGTCAGCCTAAGCTATTGCAATGGTAGATGTTGCATATTAAAACAAACCTATTTGGGCTGCTTAGTATAGACCAACTTGTTGCAGGGTTCTCTTATACCACTGCTAAAGATTATAGGACAGATTTGCCTGTTACTTTTTATGACCATAAAGATTGTTTGATTTTTGGGAAGAGAATAGAAGAGGAAGCGCTTCCTAAGCAGCTGAGACAAGCAGCTTCTGTTACTTGCTGGAAATTCATGGTAAGGAACCATTAGGGATTGCAGTGCAACTGTTGTTTGAAAAACAAGCTGCTCAATATAGAACTAAATTTCAGTAAAGCTAAGCTTTTGTCATATGCTCTCTGTATTCAGTAGTTTATTTCTAGATAGAAATTTCTGTCTAAAATGCAATTGTGCTTGTTCTGTTCATCTTCTAAAAGCAAATAAAATTTTAGCCACTATTAGAGAGCAACTGTGTCTGATGCCAAAGACCATTTGATAACTACATAAATGTGAAAGTCTTGTTGCACGAAAGGTTTCAGACATTGGTTTGCTTGATTACAGCTTGAAAGATCTGTTACTTAAGAAATAACATCTTCAATATTTTTTTTAGCAAATAACCAGATGTAAATCAAACCTCTGAGTGCCAGATGAAGGAGCCTGTTGACATACCTTTAAAACTGTGAAACTATGTTCTTAAGTATTTAAATGCCTACAGGTTAGTCATGGCAAGTAAAGAAAGTACAGTTGAATGGAAAGCTGTGAAATGCCTTTTGAATGTTTTTCGTTTTATTTGTGCTGTAGTTAAATTGGCCTGGTTCTTTCTCATGTGAAAATTCATGGAAAGTTCCATGTATAAAGGCACTGCGGTTGATCTAGAGAAATCTTTTTCAGAACGCAGTTTTAACTCCAGAGTTGGCTGACCTTTTGTTGGCAGTGGAAAAAAAGATCTTGCTAAAACATCGGAGTGGCTTATTGTTCTAGTTTAGATTCCAGACTGATTGTCACGAGGCTTTTTGAAAAGTCAACAGTGGGCCCAGCAAAGTGACAGTGGTACCTGAAACAATACATCAGCGTTTCGCTGTGTTGCATTTTGATTTAGTCACCTAAGGTTCTTCATGTATGGTAAGAAAGGTAAGAATCAAAGCTCTTCCACATTCAGAGGCTTATGGTACGAGTTTACTTGCTGTATTTGTCTTGGCCTTAGATAGGATTTTTAAATGTACTGTAGCTTTCTTGTTGAGCTATGACATTTATGGTCACGTTTTAATACACGTACATTTCATTATTTTTAAACTCTTCAAATGCTCACTGTAAACACACTGACTGTTAAGTATTATTTCAGAGAACTGTTTGACTTTTTTCATCTCACAGTGTTGCCAGTGGTGAGGGGGGGAGCCATCTCCAGATTTGCACAGACTTGGTCTGATTTCAGTTCAGTTATTGCTCTGGTACAGTTTCTTTGGTAATTGCAATAGAATGTACTACATTACAAAATGATACCTCTGAAGCCTAGCATTTTCTCTTTTGTTCTCTTTCGAAGGTTTGCTCTGTGACCTGCTGTGGTCTGACCCAGACAAAGATGTGCAAGGTTGGGGTGAAAACGATCGTGGGGTCTCTTTCACTTTTGGTGCTGATGTGGTCAGTAAATTTCTGAATCGTCATGATCTGGATTTGATCTGTCGAGCTCATCAGGTATGAATTTTGCTGCTGTTGCTTCTTAAAACCTCTCCTAGAATTTCTGCCACTTTGGTGATCTTTATGAGTAAGTTTTATTTGAAACTCAATTTGCTTCTAGACAAAAAAAATATCTCTAATAAAGGGACTTAAGGCTGTATCCTTCTATTGACTCATGTTGAACTGTCCAATGTCAGTGGAGTAGAATCCTAACACTAGATTTCTCTATTGATCTCTTCCTTCTTTACTGTCTGCTAAACATTAGACTGATGTATGTGAACATCAGAGGTAAAGTGTCCAGCTTTGAAGTGGCAAAGTGACTTGAATTTGACATTTAGGTTGAATTTTGAGAGTTCTTCCATTTTGGTAGTAGACAGTTCCCTGGTAGTTGTGGCTTAAAGTACTTTTGCTTCACTGTGTCAAAACATTAAATGTGTTCTGAATATTTCTACAGACAGGTCTGTACATAAAATCCTTCAGTGCTGCCTTTATTATGTTTCAGCCATTCATTAGGTTGTTTTGCTTTCTGCACATTTCAGAAAATCAGATTGCTTTTGGCATTGTCAATCTTTAGTACACTTTATTAAGTTACTTTAAAGCAAGAGTCCTACTTAGGTGGACATCAGGTATCAATTTCCTGTATAGCATTTCAGTTTCATTGTTTAGTCAATTTTAAAAGCTCTCTCCTGCTGTGAAACAGAAATAGGCTCTTTATTCTGTGTCACTGTTAGGCTTGGGTATACTATCAGAACACATAAATATTTCTCATTGTAATTTTACTGGTAAAACATTACAGAAGATTGAATATTCATTCTACACACTGGCTAGATTTCTTAACTGCTGATGAATATTGCTACTGATTTCCTGTGTTTATAGAGTCACTTCAGTTCTTTATAAAAGAAATGTATCTTTGGTGCAATCACCATGATCTTATAAAAGTTGGTGCACGAGTTTCACTATGTTGTAACATGAGGCTTTTATTTTGGGAAAGAGGGAATGTGCTTAGCTGATGCATTGTACTACCTGTGTCATTTTTACAAGTTTGTTATGCTCTTAGGCAAACTATGGCAGAACCGCCTTGCTTTTAGAGAATCAAACTTACAAAAAAGCCTACACTTGAGGTCTGTAGGATCACCACCAGTGAAACTTAACTGTTACAAGTTGCAATGAAATGGTATCCAGACCTTGTGTGCTCCAGTTGAATTAGGTCAAACATCCATGTTCTGCATATAAACCATAAAATGCTGGGAATACTGAAACTGGCAGTGCATAGTTGAACTTCAGTCAAAATGATGTATGCTTTACATCAAAAATGCCAGATATGGGGTGCACTAGCTGGCTTGGCATTCAGTGTCAGGTAAAAACAAGATGAATGAACCTGTCCTGCCTGAAAGTCAGGATACAAAATCATTTTTTGATGAGTTCTTGTCATTTTTCTAATAGAAAATCCTGTTTGCCTTACTTTTCTTTGTTTTTCCTGTGAAATCTATATTTTCTTATGTAAGGTGTATTGATTTCTCTGGTCTTGACAGGTGGTTGAAGATGGATACGAATTCTTTGCAAAACGGCAGTTGGTCACCCTGTTCTCAGCTCCAAATTATTGTGGAGAGTTTGACAATGCAGGGGGCATGATGAGTGTGGATGAAACTCTGATGTGTTCCTTTCAGGTATGATATATTTGTGCATTAAGAATTACTGTGCAGACCAGGTTAGTCTGCTCGTTGATGTGCTTATGGTTTGTGTAGAGCAGTGTACTTGAGCTACGGGAAGGACTGTGCAGGAGGCTGGCATTTGTGGATAACTAAAACTGCAAACCAACTGTTCTCCAGAAAACTGGGTTTTGATGTTTCCAAACTACTGCACACGAAGTTATTCTATTCAGATGGTCATTTTGGGGTTTAGTTAGGTGATTGCTTTTAGTCCTATCTAGTAATTGGAGTACTAATTATGCAAACTAATGGACTCTAGGGACCCTTTTAGTATGCTTACTCTGATCAGATTTTAGTCCCTGTTCCTTCTTAGATATGTTTTCATCCCCTCTTCTTTCCCATTCCCATCCCAACGTAGTGTTAGAAATAGAAGGATTCAGAAGTAGTAGTATTTTTTTATGTACAATGAAGAAATCTGTGGGATTGTGATGTGATTTTTTTTTTTTCCCCCCCCCGCCATCCTCACCCCTCTTGTTCCTGCTGAACGAGGTTTCGTGTTGGCTTAACAGTATTTGCAATGTTCTTAGTTATTGCTGACTCATAGGAACTTCTTTATTTTCTCTAAGATATTGAAACCATCTGAAAAGAAAGCCAAGTACCAGTATGGTGGACTGAATTCTGGGCGTCCAGTCACTCCACCTCGCACAGCTAATCCTCCGAAGAAGAGGTGAAGAAAGGAAATAATGTAGAAAACACCATCAGATCTGTCAAGGACAAAACTCCATATTACAGTATATAATAAGTGTGCACTGTAAAACCATCCAGCCATTTGACACCCTTTAAGATGTCACACGTTTAACTTAAAGAGACGGGTAAAGGATCTTTATTAATTTTTTTCTAGTAGAAAGATGTGCAACACTGTATTGTAACAAGCATAGCTCCAAGTTCTAATACCCAGCATAGAGTGAAAAAAAAATTAGGAGGAAAACTATTGCAACTTACATATTCACATTTATCACGGTTTTTAAAGTTGACCAACATCCCAGTTAAAACTTGGTGTAATAGTTAAATCAGATGAGAGCATGATGTTCCATTTGTGTAATGTGGTCTTATTGTTGCTTGATTGCTTTTACTTTGGTTATTTGGTAGCTAGAATGATGCAAATATGGTATCTAGTCTTATTTCCTGGCTCTTTGAAATTGAAATGAGGAAGAGGCTTTTTAGAACAGACATTGATCTCTTATCATCCTTCCCCTAATCCCCCATTTTTCATAATGACACCGCCCAGATGTGTGCCCCATTATAATGCAAAATTTATAGTACAGCAGTGATTAAAAGGCAAAATAAGTCCCCAGTGCCCAGACTGGGCAGCCTGACAGCCAACATACATTGACGGAGAAAAACCTGTCCTGACATTTTAACTTAAAACTGCCACACAATTTGTGCACTACACTGTTTTAAATTATTGACGTTACACTGTGCGATGGCACTTCATTTAACTTAGATAAGGCAAAAATGGTATTGCCTATTAGTTGGTAACTTGATTAAGTGGTACCTTGGCTTTAGTTTTATTAGCATGAAACACCTTTGGCATGCTTAGCTTCGAGGTAATTCCCTACCTGCATCAAAATTCATCTTACGTAGTTCCACAGAACATGAAGATCCTTATTTTCTAAGCCTTTAAAAGCTGACATTCTTTTTCATAAAGAGGGTGTGTTTAAATGGATGTTCATTACTGTCCAATAGGCTAGATGATGAGTGAGCTGAAAATGCTTCAGGAATGTCCAAATTTATAGCAAGGCTTATGTCACTAAAGATTATATCATTTGGATTTTCATGATCAAATTTCATATACTATTGTATAGACTTCTGCTTTGTAGTGTACTATAGCAGCAATAATTTCTGTATGTGATCAAGAGTTACACAGTATTTCTTTTCCCTCCTTAAGAGTTAACACTGGCAAATGCCAAGATACAGAGAAGGTACAAACTAGTTGGATAAATGAAAGGCACAGATTTGCAATGCTTTAGGATGCAATACTTATTGGACATAACTACAAATGCTTTTACTGAATATTGTCAAATTTGTAAGATTCTTTAGGGGAAGGCTGCAGATTTATACCATTCTAAATGTGCATCAGTAGATGTAAAACTCTTGACTTCAGTATTGTCTTTGAAAATGTTAAATTGAGGATTTTGGTAACTTACGTTTTATGAACTGGCACATTATATAATGCAAGAGATATATTGATTTCTGACACAGTGAGCGAGTTCTTGAAAATGAATTTAAGTCTCTTTTCTAATTCCATTTTGTTTTAAATGCATATTTTAAATGTAGGTTTTTTCATTTAGTAAAAGTTGTCTAATTCATTTGAATGAAGTCTGACTGGTTATTTTAACATACCTTACTGTTACTGAAAAAGTGTGGAGTTGGTTGTTTTTAGAAAAAAGGAAAACTTACAAAATACATATCTGTTACTGATTTATATTGGATTGGTCTGTGGTTTTGAATAATGGTGTATTTTATCCCATCTTGGAGCAAACACCAGTTTCAGTGCTTAGAATAAAATGTAGAAGTAGATTTCTTTTGATACTGTTTAAAGACGCTTGTTCTTGAAAGTCAGTGATGAGAGAGCTGTGTGAGAATAACTTCAGTTTGCGACAAGGTAATTAATAAAACCTAATCTCTAAACTTTGACATGGTAACTTGCTGCTCTAAGTTACTGCTTACTTGAGGTTTAGTTCTACGAGTTCTGAAAACGCTGGGTTTTACCAAGCACCAGCCTCTGTTACCAAACGTCGGGATGAACACTTTCACATTTTTAATTTAGTTTCTGGAACAATGTCTTACTGTATCATGAAATGTCCAGGTGTAAAGCTGTATGTTGTGTGAGTACCTAACATGCTCGCTTGTGTTACAGATGCTATGTCAAAAGAAAAATAAAGTCTTTGGGCCTTCTTCTGTGTCCTTAAGAAATAGGAGATTTTCAGTTTATTTTACGGCACTAGAAAGCCAGATCTGGTGGTTATACTCTGAAGAATTGCTCTTTTTATGTAGTAGCAATCACTTGTAAAGGATTTGAGTGCTGTTTTGATTTCTGGAGAGTTGAGAAGTCTGCTAACATCCCTCATCATCCTATAGTGCAGAAAATAGAGATGATTTAATACCCTTACCCCTACTGATATGGTAGATACTTCATACTAAAAGCAAGTCAGATAAATAACAGAAATTGCAACCTCAGCTTGGGTTTACAGTGTTAATATAGATCTCTATTTTTAATACTGTTCTTTCTGGAAGATGTAGAAAAGAGAATCTAATCCTACTCGGATAAAATTAACTTTCTTCCATGGAAATTGCTAGTCTTCTAACTGCCAAGAATTTTTTTCCCACATAAACATCTTGTCTATACAAGCCTTAAATGCCCTTAAATGCCCAGTGTGGAGTGCTGAGAATTAACAGGAGGATTCTCAAATGAGCTGTTGAGAAGTGTATAAAACATTACACCATTTAAGATACGTACTTTTGCACATTCTCCCCCTACCACTTTTATCTGAAAGTAATATTCATTGCTAATTTCATAGTAGAGTACAACGTGGCACATAACCTCTTGTCTTGTTCCTTTCTGGCTGATGGGCGTTCTGTGATTCCCAAATGCAAGCAGTGCTGCCTAGATAGGTGTGACACAGCTTCTAAGCACCCCAGTGCTGTCATTGCTGTGTATTTGCCTAGGAAACTGATGGAAATTCTTCAGCTCTGTGGGGAGTCAGTTGCTTTTATTGCCAATAACCGACATTTCTGTTGTAAGGTTGTTTGATCATAGAGATCCACCTTGCTGTGTTTCTACCAGTCAGAGTTGATGAGCAGAAAGATACCTTCTATAAAGAAGTGTTCCTGTCTGTAGTGTATCTTTTGATAAATCTGAGAGGATATTGCTATCATACTGTGGAAACTGTCAGGTTTAATTGCTGGAGCTTTATGGGGTTGGTTTGGGAACGGGAGACCTAGTTTTGGCTCTGAATTAATGGAAGTATAGAAGACACTGTTGCTGCTGGATATGGTTGAACTGAAGTGACCTGAGAGTAACTGTTCTGGATAGCCGGAATTTTCAGAATATGTAGAGGACAAAAACAAATACTCGATGCTGGGCCTTTAGTAGAAAGCTCAGAGGTTAACAGAAAAGGGTTTGCTTTGTAGGGGCTTACGTAGATAACAGTTGTAAAAACCTAGTCTTTAACTGGGTGCTGTACTTAATGTTGTATCTCAGATGGTGTTTCTGGGATTGTCTGTACTGTCAGGTTTGTTGGAGATAAAGATGCTTTGTATGAACCTGACAGGTAACATTACAGCTTAGGAGAGGGCAGAGGCAGCGATACTGTCAGTGTTGTTTGTATTGCTTTTGAACTCATTTGAGTTGTATCTTGATTCATGATTAGCATCCATCTGCTTTGTAATGTACACAAGGATAAATGTGAACATTTGACTTCAAATGAACTGTGAAAAAAGTAAGGAGGGAATGTCTTATGATGGAGCAGAGATGACTGCAGCACAGTAGAATGTCTCTGAGTCCATGTGGGCTACTATTCTTTAAAGAACAGTAAGGACTTTTCAACACAAACCAGAGCTGCAGTGAAGTTCATGCATGCAGCCATTCTTGTTAATAAAAAGGAACTCAATGAGTCAATACTAGGCTTAGGATATTTAGGCAAAACTCTGGATGTTTTTTCTCTGCTGACATCTGTTTGCTTCTGCTAATTAGCAATAGAAGCTTTCAAGCTCTCTCTCAGTGCAACTGTATGCTTTTTGCTCCTGGATCATGCATTGATTTTGCTTGCTTTATTCCAAAGATTTATCAAGGTCTTGGGAACAGCATCTAACCCACGTGCCTGCATGTAACTCATGGGCTTATAACCAAGCATTCTTCTCACTGTGTGTGCTAGATGATCAAAGCTGAGGGAACCTCAGGCCATGTTGGACTAAAACACTGGAAAGCCACGTGGCACTAAGTCAGTGTTGGGACAGTAAGTTCTGCAGATAAGACACAGGTTTTGAGTACTGGTTTTGGCTGTGCCAAATTCGCATCTTCCATGGCCATGGGTTTCTGGAACTGGTAATACCTGAGCATCTTCCCTTGAGCTGTTGGGAAACTAGCAAAGCTGCCTAGTTACTTGTTAGGTATCTTAGCGTGCCTTATTTAAATAAATGATAATGTTAATTGGTAATAAGGACACTTCATTCTCTTTCCTGATATCCTCTTCCAACTCATATTAATCTGTGCCAGTATGTCCCAAGAAATGTAAATCTAAGAGAGTTCAGAGTAACCGTTTGAGGTTTTTGGCCACAAACCCTTGCCAATACATGGCTCTAATAAGCTTCCAAGAAAAACTGCCTGAAACATTTAGAACAGGTAGGGCTTTAAACAGGGTATATGTACTGCCTGTGGCCTAGTACAGCTCCTTTCCTGGGTTCTGCTTCATTACTTAGCAGAATCTGCAGCTGAAGCTTCCTTTTTGTCTGCTGCAAACAATCTTAGAAGCAACCATATCAGAAGGCAGATAGTAACTAGATCCAGCTATGAATAAAGAACAGCATAAGCTATTTTATATCTTCAGGTGAAGATGGAAGCTTTATGGTAAAGATGAGAAAATATCCTAGGCAGAGCTCTAGAAATGAGCAAAAATTGAAAAAATCCTCTTTAAATAGGATAGACATGCCCAGATGTTGTTTCACTGTTTTAACACCTGAGTTACTGTTAAAAGGAGGAAATAGGCAGATTATGGCTTGTCTACTCTTACAAACAGCTGATATTCAAAAATAATAGATTGTATTTGCAGAAAGCAAAGTAAGCTACTGATTTTTTCCCTTGGTAGAGAGTTCTGCCTGCTCCTGTTGCTTTAAAGGTTTGAACCTTAAGGGTACAAGAAAGAATGCTATGAATGTAGCCAATTAATATTGAAAAGGCTTAGCCAGGAAAAAAAAATGGTATCTTTATAACAGAACTGGTACAGCTGGTGACATAAAGCAGAGGAGCACACAACATCGAACAACATCGATGAAGACAGGACAATGTTGGCAAGTAAATATATTCCAATGTAACTTTTTCTCCATTACAAACAAGGTAATGTGAAAATAGTCACAAACAAGTATTTCACATTGCTCCCTCTGGCTACTTCCAAACAGCATTTTTGCAGTTCCTCATGTAACTCGTTCATTGCCATGTCAGATTTCTAGGCATGTATATAATTGGTAATTTTCCTCTAGTTGCCTCAGAATATTTTTATATTTCAGGTTCTATTCCTGAAGGGCTGCTTGCAGCTTCCCCAAAGAGAGAATATATATTATTGCTATGGAATGCTGGGAGAGGGAACATATAAGAACAACATTTTAATAGCTGCCTTAACTGTACTTTAATTGCACCTACTTTCCATGATGCTGAGTTAAGAAAATGAGCTGCAAGACTTAAGGCCTGTTTCTGTTGAAGCCGTAATAAAGAACAAACACTTCTTTCTTTCCTGCCTAAGACCCTTACCTAAAGGTACAACAAACAACTGACTTGCTAGGCCTGGAGCCTCTTGCCTTGCCTTTACCATCTAGATTAAGAAGACATGTTCGTTTCCTTGGTCTGACTTATTTATACTAATATTATACAAGGATTTAACACAATTACTTAATGAAAAAGACCCAATGCGGTTGATGGAATTTTTGCACGTTAGAATTGATCTGGCATGCAGATGCCATCTAGTGGTCAAAGGACAGTGAATGGAAAGCTATTACTGCAACTGCAGAATTGATGTTTTATTTCATATTTATCCTGTGCTTGTCTCATGTGGAAACCTTATTCCTTGATGAATACTATATGTAAAATATATTTTTTGTATTTTTGTATTAAGTATATCCATGATGCACAGCTTCAACTCGAATCCTGCTGCTTTGAAACTAGGCTTACCCCAGTTAGGTGTACAGATTTCCTTCCCTTAAGTTTTGCAGACTTTGTGAAGCCTCAAATTATCTGAGGATTCTGAAGGGGTGGAAGAAATCAGAGCTGCCATGACAAGTGTAGAAAAGTTAAGCTTTGTCTTCAGTGAAGATTTGTGGGTTTCTTCTCCGCTTTGGAATCTTCTGTTTCCAAGTCTAACCAAGTAAGGTGTGATTATTTGTATTAATTTCCAGTGATTGGAAGAGGACTGGTGGAAAATGTCTAAGAAAAAGTATGAGGTGTGTTTAAGTCTGGTGTAAATCAAAACTACATTAAAGACAAAAAAATTGGTTTTGGCTTAGATTGGGACATGCTATCAGAATAGGGCTGGTATTAAATTTTAATACCTTATCTAACCAAATATTAGATTATTTGTGTTGCTTTTCATTAGACAGTTCTTCTCTGTTCTACATATGGGCTAGGTATTGCAGACATGTGCTGCTGAAAAGATGTTTGTACAGGGTCTAAACATTTAATGTTTAGCCACGTTTCACTAGTTGTCTACAATGAGTTGCTCTTGGAAAGCTGAATTTGCAGTATTGTATTAGTTCAGAGCAAATTATGTGGTGTTGAAGTGATTCCTTCTGATGTCCTCATGTACTGCAGAGTTCATGCTGTTGTACACAAATTAGATTTTTCAGTTTAGTGTCACACAATGGAAGTTTGTTCCTAGTGTATGCCCATGGTGTCAAGGATGCACACTACTGAGTGGGCCATACCACTCTGAAATCCCAGCAAGCAGGGGTGACACATGGGTGCATCAAAAGATGGAATGGCATCAAAGTGTGAAGAGCTTATGTGACGGAGGAAGTGTCACCATGTTGTGTAAAGTCAAATTGACATCTGCACTTCTGACACTGTCAAGAGTCACATTGAATTCTGTTACTCTGCTATTCCACGATTTACCCAACTTTTTCCTCAGTATCCTTTCCATTCTTTGTCATACTTTCTGTTGCTCTGATTTTTTTTCTTTATTGCCTCTGCTTTTCTACCCAGTGGTGGCAAAGTCTCTTTGGCCTCCCAGGTGTTCCAGTATGGTGCCACCTTAGGCTGCAAGGAAATACTTCTGTCATGAGGGTTGAGATCTTTGGTGGCTGGATAACCCCTTGGCAGTAGAAGGAGGCACTGACTACCAGAAGACCAGCTGTTGGGGTATGGTGTACAGTTCAAAAGGTTGAAAAAGTCTTGAAGACCAAGGCAACAAATATTTTAGGTGTTATAGCATGTGTCTACTATAGTGATACTGAAGAAATTTCTTTGGAAGCATTCAGCCTCCTCTCTGTAACAACTGAGACTCAATCCAGGTGAATTTACTGTTTTCCTATACACCTTGTTAGGGTGGAGTAGGGGTTCAGGTATGTGAGGCTTCATGTGGGCCCCTCCCCTGTGTGGAGAAGCAGTGAGTTGCTAATCTGAACAGGAGGGCCGTTTAAGCCTTTAAAAGCAATTTCATATGGCTGAGAGCTGTAGGAAAAATCTGCCATGAAACAGTTTTGTCTCGGAGTGCTGATACCTTGCCACGTCAGGTCTGTCTAATGAATTGTACAAACTGCACACAAAGATAAGGTGCTTAGGGAACCTTCCTCAACTTCAAGAGATGATACAGTTTTTTCTCCTCTATAAATGCTGAAATGTGTGAGCTGATGACACTGCACACAACCCTGTGAACAGTAGCAGTGACAAATACTGGTTGAGGTGTCAGTTTACTTGGAATGAACAGGAGCTACCTGCTAACACTGTAGTATAATATTTTTTCCCTTCCAAATTCCAACAAACCTGAAAAGTTCCATGGCTGCCCTTCCTTAGTCAGGCCCTTGGAGTGAAAGCACAAAGTCTTTCCTGGACCAAATGCCTTATACGGCTGTATGGTCGCTTCAGGGTCAGAGGTTTAGGTCTCAGGTGTACAAACTGGTATCTCAGTAGGCAGCCTGCAGTCATGGTTTGGTTGTGGGCCAAATGCTTCTGGGGTGGCAGGAGAAAAGGATGTGTTGTCCTGTTTGCTGGCATGTTTTTATTCCAGATATGTAGCAGTCCAGTGGGAGGTAGACAAGTTGGTGTCACAAGAATTTCAGGAAGTTGATTACTAAGGGGAGGCCGTGCTGGAAGGCATGCAGCAGTGAGGCAGCTGCAGTCTGAGGCAAAAGTGAGAAGGGAATAGAGAAGGAAGAACTTGCAGACAGTCATGGTCACAGCTATCCAGAGCTTGCAGCAGGCATGACAGCAGTTCTTGGGCAGCCTGAGTGCCAGACTTATTAAAGATCCAAAGCAGGAGATTCTGGGAAGGTGGTGGAGAGACAAATACCTTCAGGAGGCATTGAGTTCCCTCCAGAGTTCCCACATCCTGCTCTTTGGTAGTGAGCCAGCTGCAGGAGGAAAGGAAGGTGAAGTTCAGTCTGGTCCTTCAAGAAGCTTTCATAGATTTCTGATCATCAGATACCCTCTCCACTCACATAGGTAAGCATGAAGTAATGTGGTGTGGAAGCACACTCTATACAGAATGTTTCCTAGTCCTTTAGCCTTCCTCAAAACTGGGAATACTTTCCCCTTGTGTTAAGCTACATCATTAAGTTTGGGCTGTTAGTCCCCAGTGGATATGTTGAACTGTAAAGAGAAGTTTGTATTGACCCGCTCATTCCTATTCTTTCCCTATCCCTGAAGTTCTAGGCCCCACCTGCTCCCCATGGGCCCTGCCTGTGCTCATCCACATAAGGATTATGAGCCACTTCTCAGGAAATACAATTGTACACTTGGCTGAGCTGCTTCAGTTCAACCCGGGTCTTCTGACCACTCAGATTTTTGTGTTTCCACCTCAAATTACCTGATTTGCTGTTTCCTGTTGTATGGACTGAGCCATGTATAAAGCTGGAAGGACATAACTCCAGAAAGGATGCTTCAGCAAAGACTAAGCTCAGAATAACGATACCTTCAGCCCTCTGATGAGCTATTGGCTCGAACATCTGCATGGCATGAGTATAGCATGTACTTGTTTGGGCTGTAAAGTATGTTCCACTCTTCTAGTAATACATGATAGTTGAGAACCACAAGTAACTTATGCCCTCAGGGCTCTGCAATGTTGGACTGAGGAAATGAAGAAGCTCTGAAGCTTGTGGCCAGCATATAGAGATGGGATTGAACATACCTTGCTGAGTACCTCGGATAATCATGCTTGTCTGTCACATTCTTGTCAGGCATCAGTTTATTCCCATAAGTGCTCCATATTCTTTTTTAGGTGGTAATAGAGAAATTTTGCTGAGCTAAGTATTTCTGCACTCAAATGAACTGCTTAAATAAACCCCCAGGCTAAACAAAATCTAGTGGTAGATGCAGGAGTTCGTTATTGAAATGGCCAGGCGGTGGCGTCAGTGCACTGCAAATAAGCATTTGAACCTCACTTAAAGGGAGACCAGGGCTTGCTTAGTCACCCACCTCTACAAGTAGGCTTTGTTAGGAAGGTGAAGTGCAGCGTTTTTATGTAACTTACCAAGTAGCTTGGGTATTTATGGTCAGCTATTTTTTAGAGTGTTTGGATGTGGTAATTTTTGTACACAATGACTTGAACTGTGTGGATACCAATTTGTGCATGTAAGTTTGTTACAGGTATGTTATGGTGATCACTTCAGCCACTGGATTTGTTGTCTTAGTCTTCAAACTGAAGAAGATGTAGGTGGCTGAAGTTTATAATGTTAATGCTTTTTGAACCAGAAGTGTTTGCTCTATGCTGCAAACGTAATTCATTCCTGTCTCCCCTTCATGTTAAAGTAGTCAATAATCCACAATTATTTGACCAATAAATCTGCCTCACACCCTTTTAAGGTAGGTAAGTATGATGGTGGAAACCAAAAATCTCCAAGGACTTTTTGACAATAGAGTGATAGTTTTAGAGTGAAGTTCTTGACTCAGGCCTGCAGTCAGGGTGAGATTTCTACTTAAATACAGCAATAGTGTTCTGTAGTAGTACAGTACTGTACAGTACTGGCAATGCTGGCCACCATTTCCTAATAAAGGGTCCTGGTGTTTTGCTTGGAACAAACCCAAAACTTTGGTTCTTCCTTAGTCTTTGGGTGTTCCTAATTTCTTTTTTATTTCTTCATTTTTACTTATTCAAAGAAAGCAGTAAGAAGAATCTTCTCCAGCCATATCAGATAGTTTTGCTCTTGTGTTTTTGCTGTCTCACAAATAGCACTTCTAAGCAGTAACTGAAGCAAGCACTGCAGTTCCACCTTCGCACTTGTGGTCATATTGACAGTAGCACTAACCTGCTGCAGTGTTAATGTGCAATGTTCTAATTGCTTTAAACTGTTGTCTGCTCATCTTCCTATGCTGATAGGTACAAGATATGGGTCTCCTCTGCTTGTACTTGCAACTGAGGCCTTCAATTCTTAGAATCAGTTCAACAGAGGAAGAAGCATTGAAAGACAAAAAAAGAAAAAACCCATGATCCTTGCTCAGCTTTATTACTAGCGCATACCAGAAGATGCCTCGTGGTGTGCCAGGCTGATTGTTTGGTACTGCAGTGATCTTGCATGTGCTTTGATAGATGATTTCTGCAAAGATGGGGTGGCAGCATCTGTCTGCATTCTTCTCATTGGAACTATTTATTTGTACCTGTGGAAGATTCCCTGTCAATGATGTAGGAGTTGGACTTTTGCAAGTTCACACAAGATGCTTCTTGGTTTTCCTGTCTGCAAACTTTGTGTCTGTAAATCTCTAAAACCCGGGTTTGCATTTGTTCTGCATATGTCCCCATTCCTTAAAAAAAACAGCTTATGTACTTAAATTTACGTGGCGCTAGCCTGTGATATTAACTCACTGTACATCTGTCCTTGTAGGAGATAGTACATATTGCTGGGTGCAACTTACAAGAGAAAAAGAGCAAGTGAAATAAGGGGAGGCCTTGGAATGGATACATATGCTGCTTTGAAATAGGCATCTGAACCTACTGCTGGCTTTTACTGGAAACTACTCAAAATTCCTCTCTGAAATAGTATTTGAAAGTCAACTGATTTTAAACATTTTCCCGTAGGAAAAACAAAAGTGATATGCTGCAGTTGATGTTTACCTTTTGTTTCAGAAAGACTGCCTTTTTTTATTTTCCAAGAAAATTGTCAACATGTAACTGCAACCAGTTTAATATTTCCTTTCTGGGAGTGCTAAGCGTTTTAGGCCTGATGAAACATATGCTAATTGTATGGTTTCTTACCTGCTTATGGTGGTCTTTATGTATCTACTTTGTCCAGTCTGAAAATCTGCCTTTATTACCACTGCTCCATGCTTATTAGTTTGAGGCTTCTGCTGATGTCCTTTCTTATAGGTAGGTGTTTGTGTGTGTGTATATATACATTTTTAATTATCACAGATGACTGTAACAACTCATAATCACAGAATATGAAGAGACCCACAAAGATTGAGTCCAGTTCTTAAGTGAATGGCCTGTACAGGGATTAAACCCGCAACTTTGGTGTTACTAGCACCAGTCTCTAACCAAATGAGTTACTCTCAGGGTCATCTTCTGATGTCTTTGATTGGAGTGGAAAATTGGGGTGGCCTGCTTGAGAGCTTGTCACCCCTGAATCCCTCTAGACAACCAAGCTCATTAAAAACATAAGCAATTTAATTGCAGTAGCAAAATGTAAAGGTAAAATACTCTTTGAGTTGTTTACATCACAGAATATGTGGAGTTGGAAGGGACCCACAAGGCTCATCTAGTCCAGCTCTTAGCCCTGCTCAGGATTATCCCCAAGTGTTGTGCAGTGTATCCAAGAGCTCTGTCAAGCTTGATGCTGTGACCACTTCCCTGGGGTGCCTGTTCTAGTACCCAATATCCCTCTGGGTAAACAGTCTTTTTCTAAAATCTAACCAAAATTTCCCCTGACAACTTCAGGCCATTCCCTTGGGTCCTGTCACTGATCACCACAGGGAAGGGCCTGCCACTCCTCTTCTCACAAGGAAGTTGTAACGGCAGTGGGGTCTCCCCTCAGTCTTCTCTCCTTCAGACTGAACAGACCAAGTGACCTCAGCTGCTCCTCATACGGTTTCCCCTCAAGGCCCCTCACCATCTTCATTGCCCTCCTTTGAACACTCTCTAAGAGCTGAATATCCTTCTTATATTGCAGTGCCCAAAGCTTCCACAGTATTCAAGCTGAGGCCACACCAGTGCAGAGCGGAGCTGGACAATCCCCTCCCTTGACCAGCTGGTGATGCTTTGCCTGATGCTCCCCAGGACATGGTTGGCCCTCCTGGCTGCCAGGACACTGCTGACTCATATTCAACTTGCCATCGACCAGGACCCCTAGATCCCTTTCCATGGCACTGCTTTCCAGTCTCCCATTCCCAAGTCTGTACATACTTCCAGGGCTACCTCATCCCAGGTGCAGAATCTGGCATTTTCTCTTGTTGAATTTTGTATGTTTGGTAATTGCCCAGTTCTCTAATTTGTTGAGGTCTCTCTGTATGGTTTCTCTGCCTTCAAGGGAGCCAGTTTTGTGTCATCTGCAAACTTTAGTGTCCCTTGCAGTCCTGTGTCCATGTCATGCCCTGTGCTCTTCAACACCTTCATAAATATGATGGAGCCCTGTGGAACCCCCTTAGTGACCAGTTTGATGTTACCCCATTTGCTGTTACTCTGTGTTCAACCTGTGAGCCAATTGCTCACCCACCACATGATGTGTTTATCCAGCTGTGTGCTGGACATTTTGTCCAGAAGGATCCATGTTATGTGCTGCTTTAGCAAGTGTTTTCCTGCTATCCAAGCATCTGATTTTACGGCTATTCAGCTGGAGGTGGTTCTAATTGGTAATACTGTTTTATAAACAGTACAATTTGGTGTGAACAACTCCAAGAACAAATAGATCTTTTAAATGGCCAAAAGCGTAGACAAAGTAGCCTTTCATATGAGGTTAGAGATACACCTTTATTCACTTAAATTTGAACTGCTGTTATTTAGGAAAATAGCATCTAGATGTTTCTGTTGCTACTTCAAAGAATTCTCCAGTTGAGTTCTGTAATCTCTTTCAAAGATTGAGGCATAATATCAATTCTATCACTTTCACCATTTTCCACGGGGAAAGACCTTATCTGGTAAAATGATTACCTCTTTTACTAACAGTTACTATTTCCCAAGATTTCAGTGTCCTTCAGCAATAGCCACTTGTGGAAGAATGTCTAGAAACAGAAAAAAGCATGGCTGTTTTCAGTGGCAGACTGTCCGTATTTCGAACATTTTTCTTTGTCCTGGCATGAGGTTCTTAAGGACTATGGAGATGCTGCAGGGAGATAGGAGGATTGAACCACAAGCCTAAACACCTAGAGTTCAGTCTGTGTATCCTGAACCAAGCATATTTCTGGGCCTCCTTGACTCCTCTTCTGAAGAATTGAACTCTTTTAAGATGTTACCCCCTTATGCCTTCTATTGTAACAGTTCACATTCTATTTATGTCACAAGGTAATGCGAGACTGTCTTTTTTTAAGAACTCCAAACTGTCACAGATTGGAACATTAACTGCAGTCATGTACCATCTGTTATTGTCTCATGACCATATGGGCATACGAGCATGTTCCTGAATGTCCTCTCTGTCAATAACCCATGCATGATAGGTAGGTAGATTTAACTATTGTTTGATGAAGCATTACTGTGTTAATATCTTTTTAAAGCTAGAGATGGTCTTGCATTAGGGGATTTCCCTATATCACATGCTACTTTAGCTCAAACCATTGTTATAACAAGTATTTTGGAGAAAAAAACTTGTAATTTGCCATATTTGGCGTATTAAATGTTCATTGATTTCAAAATCATAAAATTTGCGGTGTTACAGAATATAGCTGTATACAAAACCAATGTAGATAGCTGTATACAAAACCAATGTAGTTCTGTAGTTTAATGCTTTCTTGAAACGCTATTTCACTAATAAGAGCAAATGTTGTTCTATAAAAAACAAGGAGCTTATGTTGATCCCTGTAATTACTTTTTAAGCAGATGGAACATACATGTCCAGCTCATTTCAGAAGCCCCAGGCACAGCAGTCTTGCAGTTATGAGGAAGCAGTCTCACTTCCATGAAAAGGAATGGCAGTAAATATAACACGTTAACTCTTGATCCTTACTGCACAGCAACTGTATTGTTGAAGGGACATGGAAAGCCTTGGAAGAGCAGCTAAAAAGAAATTAATGCTGAACAAAGTGCCCTGGGCACTGAAAAATGCTCATTTTCAATGTCAGCCATTCCTAGTGTGAAGCTTTCAGTGCTGCGATGGTTGTATTTTGAGGCAGGCCAGCCCTAGTGAGTCAGCTTTTCTGGCCAGAATCCTGCATGGATCATTAGCAAATAATAACCAAAAAAAACTAGAAGGCCAAAGGTTTCCTCTCACATTGCCCAAAAGCCATATATTTTGGGCTCAAGGTTTATCTACTACTGCATGGAATTGGCCTTTTATAGAATATAAAAGACTCATTTGAAGCTTGTCTCATGATTAATATCTGCAAACTGTCTTTTGCTGGATCCCAACAAAAACCTGTCAGGTTGTGTATTAATTGAAGCATGACAAACAACTGTTTTTCTCATAGATTATGGCAAAAAAAGCACCAATATAAAGGGCTACAGTTGCTCATTTGGAACCTAACTAAAAGATAGGATCTGGATTTCTTTCTTTTGGCTTGTACCTTATCATTGGGATTTCTGAGAGCAGCTGGAACTTCTACTAAACAGCAACAGGGTCTGGCTGGCTTCAGCTGATGAGATGTGTGTTGTACTGCTTATGCCAGCTGAGCCCTGTGTCCCAGAGGAAGAGTTTCACCCTATGGGAGGGCACATGGTGGTAATGCCTCCTGTCCTCCTCCTGGCTCAACCAGAGCAAATCCCAGCTCTCTGTGCGAGCCCAGGAGATGATGCCAAGAACCTTTGCACTCTCTTGTTGCCCTGGTAACAGCATCTTCCTTTCTGAGCTGCTTCTCTGCCACAGGTACTGTTACATACCCCAGGGCTGCAGCTACCTCTTGCTATGTTCTCCTTTTTGTCTGTTTCTAGTGATGCAAACCAGGAATAGGATAGACGTAACCTTGCTGGTGAAAACATCAGTGTCCTATTGCATATATTCACCTCACGCTTATTTTGGTGAGACAGCATACCCAAAAGAGCTAATGCTGCTTAAGGATTGGATTTGATGATCTTGGAAGTCTTTTCCAATCTAAATGATTCTATGCTTGGAATAAGGAACTAAGTCTACTAGCTGGTTCCTGTAATACCTACCTGTACGTAGATCTTTTCAGATCAAGCACTCACCTCAGACTGTTTCTGTTGCCTTAGGTATTTTCTTAAGTGTTCACAAAAGAATATCTGTAGGGAGACGTAGCAAGTCCAGGTACCAGAGACTTTCTGCCATCTCACTCCTTCTTTAAAAGTAATTGGGCATTGCCAGAGCTTTCCTCTGCAGTGTGGAAATGGTACCTGTGGATGTTGTATGTAAATGGCATTTTGACATGGATGTGTCAAGGTTTGTACTAAAAAATAAATAATACAGCAGCTCTATGATAATGCTTGGCTCCAGTCTCAGGCTCTTTCCAGTTTACTCCAGTTTACAGACATATATGTGAGTCCTGCAAGATGAATAAATGCATCCAGAAGGAAGCTGTGTAATGTGACCTATGCAACCTCTTTAGTTGTAATTGCCCTTAAGTTACAACCTCAATGAAGACCTTTCCAGTTGCTCCTCTCATTGCAGTCATCCTGTTTGGTATTTAATAATGGTACCATTTGAACTCCAGCAAAGTTGCTTCAAAGCTTAATCCGATATTTTTGGAAATATAGGGGACTTGAAAACCTCAGAAACCTGAAGTTTCATCTACGTTTATCTCAAGACTGTTAGTAAGGAAGAGACAGCTAACTCCTGAGAGGAAAGGGTCTTCTTCAAAGGAAAAGGTGCTTTGGAAAGGTAACATGCAGTAGAGCTGAAATAGTGGAAGTAAGAACTGCACTTGGAGTATGTATATGATGTTCTGTAACCCTGTACTGGCATGGGAAGAGCAATCTCTGCCTCTTTACCCCTCAGGAAAGTGGCTTGGAATCGTTTCAGATAAGCTGCTCACGTCCCCAGGGACTTTGTTAGATGCTGGAACCTGTGTAAAGTGTACGAGGAAGAGGAAAATTATGCTATGGGGACTTCTCAGTACAGCCTTAAGAAATTTAATTCTTACTTAAGCAGTTAACTGGGTAGTCCTTTGTGAGATTTTTTTCCTTTTCCTTAGAGAACAAAGTCATGATAAACCCAACTACCTTCAAGTTGCTGACCTGTCCCAGAGAAACACTTTATTATGCAGAAGATGAAATAAGGTGTTACTGCTTCCTCTCTCCTTATGATGTTTCCAGTAAAGAGCACATCTGCTTCATCTGCCTTTCATTCATCACAGGTTTTGGGATTGGGACTTTGTAACTATTGCTGAAGAATTGTTGAAGCCTCTTCCACATACGGACTTTGCTTTTTCCAGAGTCTGCAGACAGTAGTACCTGTCAGTTGTTCAGATGGATTTGTTTAATCAATCGGATTACCTTATGGGAGCAAGAGGACAGGCCTTTCCTTCCACTTGGGTAATCAACCTCTGAAGTAATTTGTATGCCAAGACGAATAGTATATCATTTAAGATATGAAATAGTATATAATTTAAGATTTGCTGTTTATGTATTCTCTAGTGGGTAAAAATGATGTTACAAAAGAAATGGCTTTGTGAAAATATGAGAATTAACTGGAGATGGAAGTGAAACCAGAAACATTCTGTGATTTCACATGGTACTAACTTCCTGTGCTGTGAGTACTGTTTTTAAAGCCAAATAGGCCTTGCTCATATAAGAGTTCAGTTGGTTTTGCTTTATCTTTTGGTAGTTTTGCACTATTGAATATTGCAGTGTAGAACAGTAGTAGAAATTAGCCTTTCAGATCAATTTATTCAATCACATTCTTGAAGTATATATAGCCTAGAAGGAAGCTTTTATATGGATTAGCATTGCTTAATCCTTTTAAACACTGATTTGGTGTATATTTAATTAAACACAGAGGTAGTTCCCTTTTCTATCATTAAGACTATTTGTGTATTGAACTTTATAGAAGTGTTCAATCACTTATCCAGATCTGGACCATAAACAGGAGCTCCTTTTACATGGCAGCAAAATACATTAATGCCAGCTCTAATCTTTAACTTCTTCACATCTGTATCCTATTTGTGCATGCTTTCTCCAGTCAGCAACTAGAGCCTCTATGTGTCTAGTCTTTTCTTGAGAAGGTTCCCAGTCCCTTAGGGTTTAACAAAGCAGTGTTTTTTTCATGTATTCCACGCATCTCTTCATATTAAAAATAAATAGCCATCTTTTTTCTAGTGTTCTTTGACCTCAACAAAATTACGTGGTTGCACATTGAAGCTGAATGTGGCTTTTGACATACTCTTTCATCTCCCAAGTTTTGCCATTAGTTTTAATTCCATGTATATACTGTGACAGAGAAATAGTAGGCTCTTCCATCTTGAAGACCACTAGTTAAGAATCAACATCAAGTAGAAATCAGATGTTCATCAACGCTTACGACATCTGTTTCCTATAGACAAGTGTCCCTAGTCTTTTCCCATATAATCACATAATCACAGAATGATTGGGCATTGGGTTGGAAGGGACCTTAAAGGTCATGTAGTTCAAACCCTCCTGCCATGGGCAAGGACACCTTCCACGAGTCAGGTTGTGCAAAGTCCCATCCAGCGTGGCCTTGAAAACTTCCAGAAAGGAGTAAGACACCACAGCTCTCACGGGAGCTTCTTGCAGTGCTGACACACACATCCAGCCCTGGCTACTGCTGAAGCACGGGTCTTGGTTAGCCGAGAGCCCCTCGAATCACATAGTGTTAACTTTAGCTACTGTTTCCAAAGTGGATGAGGGATCTCTGAGGACCAAACAGACCTGAACTTTGTGTCAAAGATGACCAGCCTGTAAACAAGAGATAGTCAAGCATCATGTATCATGCTGCATTTGAAAAGAAGTTTTGCAATGCCCAAATAAGCTTACATGAATGAGGGTAATCCCTCCACTTCTCTGACCATTATCTGCCTGTGATCAATCTTTTTCTAATGATGACTTTTGACATGATTTCCTGCATTTTTAGTAGTTGTGATTGGAAAGAAGAAGATGAAAGAGCCTAAGCAGCTGGAGACAGCCCATCCAGTCACCAATCCCAGCTCCTGAGGCCAAGGTGACAAGTCGTCCTTGAAAAGACAGGGAATCACCCATGCTGGGGCACTCCTACCCAAAAAGCCACATCCCAGACTTCAAACTCTCTTCCAAATCTCTAGTTCAACTTTCAAAGACCGTTCTTATTTGCAGAATTTTTTTGATGTGGGCAGAATGCATTTTTAATGACACCCATAAAAATTGCTGAAGTGGGATTGTTTGCTAAGAAGGCAAAAAAATGTCACCCTGCAAAAGGCCCATTCAAAATCTAAAGGGTTAACACTGAGGTGAGTAACAGGCTTCCATCTGCATGTCTGTATACTGCTAACAAGCACAGTTTAAGAGTAAAATCAGGTCTTAAAAAGATCTATGCCATTTCTTGAACATACTTACTCTAGTTATTTGCTATGGTACTGAAAACCTGACAAAATCAGTTCTCACTAGCATTTGTGCAATTGCCTGCAGGCTCTATTCTGCAGTTTTTTTCACCAAGATTTTCCATATCTTAAATGCCTCATTAAGTTGAGTTTCATAAGCTGAAAGTAGACCTTAAAAAAAAAAAAAAAAAAAAAAAAAAGGAGATTGAATGCCTTGGGCCATTTGAGAGCTGTAATTATGTCCTCCTTTCTTTGAAGGGATAGCAGCTCATGCAGGAAACTTGACCCAAAGTTTAGAGAGGGTGGTAGAAAGGCAAGGAATCTTATTAGCATTGTATGAGGGTGCAGATATGGATTTATCTATGGGTCAGGACCTTGCCCATGTGGAGTCCATGTGTTGCAACCTTGAAAGAGAATTTTACTCTCCCTTAAATACAGCTGCTTGCAGAAGTATTGAAAAGATTTTAAGAATGAAATTACAAGCAAGAGTAAGTGATAGAGTGACGAAATGTTCACAGAACAGGTTTTCAAGCCCTCTAGAGTTCCTCTTTCTTCTAATGGGAAGTACATGTATACCCAAATGGCATTGAGAATCTCAGCCTCTGTTAAAATTATGTATTTATATATTTTATATATAGCCTCTATATGTGTAATATGTGTTACATATGCAATCATTCACACGTGCATGTTGCCAAGCTAAAATTGTAACATTATGGTGCTGTTTCCACCACCCATCATTGTGGTGTCTGCTTTACTTTGTGAGGGGGGAGGGCTGTGGTGTCAAACTAAATAGATGCATCTTGTTTACTGCCCCTAAAAATACTTTGTTTTCTATAGGAAATGATTTTGTTTGCATGATCAATAGAGTCAAGAGAAGAAACACAAGATATCTTAGCCAGCTTCAGTAAATTTAGGCTTGTTGATATTTGAGTAGTAAAGGGAAAGAATACAGAAGAAAATGAATGGAAGAAAACGTTCAAGTTTTGCTGTATAAGCCTGTAGCTCTCTAAAAGTCTCCATACGTTACAAGGCTTTAAAGGAACATAGAGAATTGGAAAAAGAGCTGAAAGGAATTCTGTGTATATGGATCAACTTGCAAAGAGGCATCAGTATTGCACAGTGATGATCGTTCTTTGTTATCTGTTACCTAAGTGATATTGCTGACTTATATTGGCATGGCGAATTAGACTTTTTTTCCCCCTTTTTTGATGTATATAAACTACTTAGGTTGTCCAGTCAAAGCAAACCCTTTTGCTGCTAGGAAAATTTGGTATGTTTCTGATGCTGCAGTGATTATGCAAGCAAAAGAGGCTCCAAGCAGATTCACTGGGCTATTTTGTTAGGGAGCCTTACCAGTAATTTGGTATAGTCTGGGTCAACATCCGGAAAGGCCTAAAGTAAAAGAAAAAATCCACCCGAAAATGGTATAGTCAAGGCTGTGATGTTCTATCCATTGGAACTGCAAATTATGGATGTATATTAATAATACAGAGCCTCATAAGCAGAATATACTGAGAACTGATCAGCCTATGGTCTACTTTCTGTGTGCGTACGGGAAATGTGTATCCACTTAAAGAATTAAAAGCAACAGCAGGAAACTAAAGCCTATTGTTTCTAACTGTCTCTTTCCACTCACTACAGTTTTAATACTGCCTGAATGTAACGCCCAGTGTGCACGTCAGGCTGTCGTGCTTGGTGCTTCCTTCTCAGAAGTAGTATAAGAATGTTACAGCAGAGGGCAGTAGGAACCTTCCTCTGCTTGAAGTTGTTTTGGATCAGAAGCATGCAAGTACCTGTTTTCTTCGCATTCCTCTTCCCTGCTGTAATATTCAAGGACCAGATAAATCTTATAGAGGGGACCTGCTATGGCTGCTGTCACTGTACTTGTCACAGCAAATTCAAGGTCTATGTAGATCCGTTTCTAGTCAGTGAACTGATTCTCTAGATCCGATGGACGCGGCAAAGAATCCAGGCCCAAGCTGGTAGCAGAAACTGGGCAATTTTTATCTCATTTCAGAATCCTCTAACCATTTGTAGAAGGGAGATGATATGACAAATTATATAGCTTGTCCTCAGCCATATCTTCCTGCTGGTTGCTGAAATATCCTAATCTTGTCCTGGAAGGCTGTTTCCTAATTTCTCAGTACAATATCTAGGATCTGAATATCAGAGACTTTAGAAGTGCATGCATTTAGGGAGGGGGAAAAAAGCCATTGATGCAAAGCAGCTTCAGCTTGGAACCTTTCAGATCCACATAGCATGATGATGTCAACAGTAGTGCCAGGATTACCTCCCCTCTGTGCATCTCCTTTCCCGCTTTAGTCTTCGCTCTCCCTCAGCATCTTCTGCCAGTGCGTGGAGGCCACTGCAGTTCGCTCAGGTTTGGTTGCCATTGTCTCCTGTCAGTTCAAGTTAGTGTTCCAGTACTGCAAGCCACCTGAGTAGGTTTGGGGTTTCCCTCCTATCCTGTTTTTATTTCCTGAAGAGGGACATGCACGTACACCCTCTTGTCTGGCTCATCAGACTCATGTCTCGGCAGCAAAAGCAGTCATCTCTGAGTGTAATGCCAGATCATAGCAGAGATCAGCAGAGGCTTTGAACTTGCTCCCTCCTTTAATCGGAAGTAGCCCGGATCTGATGAGCTTCCAGACAACATTGCAAAGCTCAGCTTTCCCCCGCCCCCCAGCTTCTCCAGGCGTGTGAGAGTGTAGGTGTGTGGGAAGGAGGGAGTTGTCATTGTGAAGAATTGTTCAGGAGAGTGGGGGATTACTCATTTCCTAGTTTACTGGTGAGGATCTGCCTTATGTATTGCTACACCTAGATGTATTTTTAACTTTCCTGTGGTAACTATAGCATACATACAGATGGACTTACTGAAGGATAGATAAAACATACTACGAATTACAGACTGTGCATAGGGATACTGGGAATGTGGCTGGCTGGAGAAATACCTAGCTCTTGCAGTCACTAATATTTTCTAAATTGAAACAATACTAGATAGTCTAGATTTCTTTTTTTGTCTTTTTTTTCTTCCTCTATTTGACTATATGCTGTAAAGTATGGGTTGAAATCAGGACTCATGTAATAGAGCTATTCACAAGGTGGGCTGCTTCTGAGGCCAGACCAGTCCCACCTGTAAAGGACAAAGGCTGCTCACTGAATAGTTGTTCAGAGCTATTCAAGGATGGGAAACGCAAGGAATCATAGAGGTGAGCTGCAACTTCCAAAGATCCCTTATGTCTTGCTCTGGTGCTTTTCTTTCCCTATTACTCAGATTAAGTCCATACCAGGTGAAGACCCATTTTGGGCAGAGAACTGTCTTGTAGGATAAGCAGCAGGAAGGAAGATCAGGGAAATGAGTTATTAAAGTATTGTGCTTTGATGATGTCTGCAGCTTGTCACATTAACTCTAGCATTGCATTACTGCAGCTCTGTGTTCAGATGACCCCTTTGTGCCATGCTGTAGCGCCATAGGGGAATCAGGGAATACATGACTATCTGCGTGCTTTTCTCAAAGTTGTGCCCAGGATGCTCTGATACAGGAAATATCCACTAGTTACTGTGTGGAGAACACATATCTCTCTGGGCTATCAATGCCTCCAAAGCTAAATATTTCTGCAAAATTCCTTTTAGAAACTTGTTTCACTCTGCATAGCTATAAAGATTGCCTTTACAAAACTATATCTTAAAAAACCACTCAAAACTGACCTACATAAAATCATTGAGATTATTATAACTTAGGTACTTACTTAATGATTGCTCCCTTAAAATATAACTTGGTGGACAAATAAACATGTATTGAAAATATATTTAATTCTGAATTTCAATACTTAAACCTAAAGGAACAGCAACAGGCATAAAACAGACCTGTGCAGTTATATTAAATACTTAAATGTTTAATTATGTGCTGTTTACTAACTGAAAATAGTGAAAACAATGAGCTCTTTGGAGGACAGGGGCAAAAGTACTGAAGCAAAATAGATGAAATTTTTCAAGCAAACAGGTTTGGTGTTGGAAATTGCTGGTTAATTAAAATAGAAGTACTTCACATGCACAGACGCATTCTGTTTGAAATTTCAAGGAAAGCTTTTGAACCTTTTTTGAACTTGATGAGCCAGAAGCATCTCATTCCTAGTATATTTTTGGATGTTGCATACAATCTTAAGTTGGTACAAAGCACTTTGAAAAGCAATTTCAGTATTTTATTTTTTGTACTTTTGATTATAAGGCAAACTTGAATGTTTTGGCATCTTCCAGAAGAATGGAAAGTCCATTTTGAAGATGATACTGCCTGAGATTGGTCAGTATCTTATGCACATGTGAAATCAGCACCCTACATGGCTGAGTGGAGGAGTTAAATTGCAGGAGTTAAGAGAAAACAGAGAAACAAATATTCACATTGAAACTGCACAGCCTGTCTATTTTAACCTTGGTTAGACTTTAAAGAATGGCTGTTTGAGACTGTATGATGGTGTTAGCTTCATTATACATGCTTAGAATACAGAAACCTAGAGGAAATAACTCTGTTGCTGTAAATGGAGAGAAGTGCTACATTACCTGATAGGTCCTCTGGTTTTCAGTGTCTGAGATCCACAGTTAGCCATCTTCACAGGGGCAGGTGATGAAAAAAGAAGGGAAAAGCAGAAGTGATTACCTGGTTCCTTCTATTGAGCATGCATTGAGAGGAATTTGGGCACTGTCTGTCTTTGGGGACTAAACTGCTAAGAAGTAAACTGTGTGTCCTAGTTCATTCTCTGGTCTGCTGCTGGCAGAATGCTGAAATGTTGCTGGCTGGATTTGTGATGGCACAGTTGTGGCAGTGCCCATAAGGAAAAGCATTGAAGCAGTAATTTGTCACACAGGTCACTTGAATATCCTTCATAAGAAGCTTCTAGCACATGATTAAGAAAGAAGAAAGTAGTACAATTGCTTCTTTATATTCAACTGTTGTTTCCCAAACTAAGTAGTAAATTCTTAAGACTTATACCATGAGCTAATCTTCCCTGGAGTAGCACTCTCTGATATCTCAGAATAGTTATGATGATTACTATTACATGAATATATAGATGTGCTGAGGATCAAACTGTGCAGCATATAGAGGAAGATGGGCCACCCAATGGTAAGAGATGCAACCTAAATGGAGTGGCCAATACCCCAGAGAGCTATGCGGCCCTTCAGGGACCTCAACAGGTTGGACAGATGAGCAGACAAGAACTGCCTGAAATTCAACAAAGGCAAAAGCAGGGGCCTGCACCTGGGGAAGAATAAACCTCTGCACCAGCATAGGCTGGAAGCTGACCTGCTGAAATTAGCTCTGCAGAGAAGGACCTGGGGGTCATGGTGGACAACAAGGTGTCCATGAGCCAGCAGTGTACCCTTGTGGCTAAGAAAGCCAATGAGAAACTGGGATGCATTAGGAAGAGCTTTGCCAGCATGTCAAGGGAGTTGAGTCTGCCCCTCTACTCAGCCCTGGTGAGGCCACATCTGGAGTGGTGTGTCCAGTTCTGGGCTCTTCAGTACAAGAGACATGGATCTCCTGCAGTGGGTCCAGTGGAGGGCAACAAAGACGATTAAGGAACTGGAGCATCTCTCTTATGAGGAAAGGCTGAGGGAGCTGAGCCAGTTCAACCTCAAGAAGAGATGACCAAGAAGGGACCTCATAAATGTCTATAAGTATCTGAAGGGAGGGCATCAAGAGGATGGATCCAGGCTCTTCACAGTGGTGCCAAGCGATAGGACAGGAGGCAACAGGCAGAAACTGAAACACAGGAAATTTCACCTCAACATGAGGAAAAGCTGCTTTTCTGTGTGGGTAACCAAGCACTGCAACAGATTGCCCTGGGAGGTTGTGGAGTCTCCCTCACTGGTGATATTCAAGAATTCTGTGCAATATGCTTTAGGATGACACTTCTTGAGCAGAGTTTGTACCACTGTGGCCCTCTCCAACCTTACCCATTCTGTAAATGGAAAGACAGATGAAGGGAAACATTGCACTATGCTTGAGTCATGTATTATCTCACTGGCATTTGATTAACAGGCCTTACTGTGAAATACAGTTTTTGCTTTGCCCTGCTTTCAAATTCTTAAAAAAATCCTTTTAGAAAAAATTAAGCAGAGGTTAATAGTAGCTTTACTTTGAAATCTGCTTATACTTTACATAACATAAAAGCTTGCCTGTCTAGGTTAGATGTCTGCTTAGTTCTGTGCCACCTTGTATGAACATTAGAAGTAAAACTGAGTCTTAAACAACAGAAGGTCGACTGAATTCCAATTAATCCATTTCTTTCAACTTGCAGAAAGAGAAGGAGAAAAAAAGAAATTGGTGCAGAATAGAATGACACTCAAATGGTGAACTTATCATGTAAATTCACATTTCGAAGAGAGGTAAATTTAGCCTGTTTATCCACAGTCTCTACTTTGGGATCAAATACAGCCACAGCCTTTTCATATGCCATAGGAGAGAGTTCACCTCATTGGGGATACCACTGTGGCCAGCAGACAGCATCTAGCAGTTAGAAGAACACTTCAGCTCTTCCAGTGAATGCAACCAGCCATGACTGTCTGTATAGATGATTCCTGGGTGTGGGGGGCTTTTTCCCATACCTTTCAGCATCTAGGAAAACCTTCATGGATGGAGACCTGCACTGTAGCTGAAAATGAGTCCTTCTGGATTTTGCCAGCATGCAATCCTGCTGGCCATGCTTGCATGCTGCTCTGATGCTGCCTGCTACTGAGGTAAAACGTTCTACTCCTCTGACATCAAATGGAGTGCCAAGCAAACACAGACATAGAGGTTTTGGTTACACAACTACCTCTTTATAGCTAGCCTGGATCACCTGGGACAGCACTACATCATGTATATACGTGTTTGCAGCCCAGAATATATAAGCTTGCAGAGCTGCCAAACTGTATGACATAGTCATACCTAACTAACTCCCTGCTTTCACTTCTAGTTCATTTTCATTATTGCTTTTCAGATTTGTTTCTAGGCTTAGAGGAGTATTTGTAGCTTTGTTTCCTGCAGAACAAATGCTAGTTTGAATTCTCACTCAAGAAAGGTCTGAAGCATCACTGAGTCAAGGGCTTTCTACCCTGAATTCAATAGACTTCAGGTGAGGTCCTAAATGTGCTTGTGTTCTATTTTCTTTCTACTTTAACCACCCTTTCAGTGTAATATTTCTTGACCCTTGGTAGCACTTGGTGCTACCAAGTTATTCTCCTTTAATACTGTACAAGACTGTCATTAATGTGCCAATGACTGTCTTCTGTATCACTGAGGGAGGACGCTGAGAAAGATGCCTGGAGACATTCCCCCTCTTTTTATGTTACAAATTCATACTTATTTATACTGTGTTTACTGTTCTTTAGGGAGATCTTAGTTCTCATGACCTGGCTCATATCTGAGGCATTTTTAATCAATTTGAGAGGAGGAAGCTGTGTGCAAACTTTCTTCTATAGTCTAACCCTACTACTGATGCTTCTTTTTTGGTTGCTGGGCATATGTCTAAAATGAAACAAACGACATCAATATCAGCAACTGAAATTAACCAAAGATTTGTACTTTAGAGACCCAGGCAGTAGATTACTCTTACTTCTCTTATCCTCTGTATGCCTACAGCTATTTTTTTTTTTTGCCTTTCAGAATTTGCTCTGTTTTATTTTATTGGTAATAGATGCTGTCATTACTGGTGCAGAGCAGTGCTTAGAAATTTTTCAAGGATACTCTGCTGTATTGCATTTTCTGTCCCAAGGTGGAAGTCAAATGTGCTGGCAGAAATTTAGCAGAACCTAAGAGACACTTCCTCATGAAGAAATAAGATGCAGCCAGACTGTTTAGCAAAGGTGGTGGCCTAGCTCTGGCTGAGTGCAGTGCTCAGTAGGAACCAAGAATGACTGCCTTTCCTTGAGGTTCCCATAGGTGCTGTAGTTCTCTGTTCGTTGCACATGATTCAGTATTTCTTCGTGCGAGATGTTTGGTATCTAATTGTGGTGGGATGACTATAGCTTGCAGCCAAACTCCTACCAGCTGCTTGCTCACTCCCCCTGGCTCAGCAGGGAGAGAGAATATGATGATCAAGAATGAGAAAGATTGTGTGTTAAAATGAGGACAGGGAGATCACTTTCAGTTACTATCACAGGCAAACCAGGCTGGACTTCAGGAAAACTGACTTAATATCTTGCCAATTATTTATGTATTTAATGGTTTGGGTGTTGGAAATCTAAACAGATAATCACTAAAACACTTAGAGAAACATCTTTCCTCTCTGCTTTCCCAGGCTCAGTTTTGCCCTTCACTCTGACTCCTCTCTTCATCCTTGCTATCCCCACAGGTTATGTGCGATCAGACCCTTCAGCAAGGCAAAGAGGGAACGGGCTTATCGTCAGGCTTATGTAGCAGTTCCTCTCTACTGCTCCCTTCTTGTCATGCTCCTCGGCTCTGGTGTGGCTCCTATCCAGGCTGAAGTGAATATCGCTTTCCCAAATCATCAATGGATACAGGATTCAGTATTCCAAACACCCAGGGCTGGCCATAGTGCCTGCTGATGGGTCAGGTCTCCTAGAAGTGGTGGCACTGCTGAGTGCCATGCAGAAGAGCAAGGTCAGGAACCATGAGGATGCTCAGTAGCTGGGAAGCTTGCACTGGCTCTTATCTCCATGCCCGTGAGTGAGTATGAAGGTGCTTGGCATAAGGATATCAATAATAAACCATTTTAAATATCTCAAAAGCAATGCTGTGATGACAACCCAAGTAATTAATTGCATTACTTTTAATAGACCTTTCAAATAGTGCCAAGTCAGTGACATCTGCTGCAGAATGGAAGTACCTTCAGGGAAGAACATTTTTAATACAGCAATACCTCAAAAGGCAAGACACAGATAGGTTGAAAATGGCCATGCAGGGGATAAAATGTTTTAACAGACTGTTACGCTTTCCTACTTATTGCTCAGCCAAAAAAAATGACCATTCACCCACTTACTTATGGATGATTTAACTGTGACCTACTTCTAAAAACACATAACCTGTCTGCCTAAGATGCACTCTGTACATCTTGGAAAGGGCTATGTTCTCCTGCACCTTGTTTCTGTTTTATATCAGTACTGCTATTCCTAATTTTAGCATAGCTGTCTTTGACACGCAATCCAGAGGAAACCTCATCCTCAGTCAATGCAAATAGGTTTGCCCCAGAGCAATTAAGAGCACTGATTAACAGCAGCAGAGTATGTGAAGCTGGAGTTTTCAAACAAACACAGATTCACTTGCTGCTTTGGTTCTCTTGGGGGAACAATGCAAAAGATGTTATTAAAATAGGGTTTGTTTATTGACCTTCTCTAATTTCTATGTTCATAAAATAATCTTGTTTATTAACAAGTAATCTTTAGCTGAGATGCACTGTGTTCCCTGAAACATTTTCTGCAGAATTCATGGATCGAAGCTGGAGAAACTGAGTACCAGGGAATTAATTTCAGAGGATATGATCTCATAATCTCACTATTTATCTCTGGAGATGGAGAGATTTTGGCTGGCAGCTGCAACTGTAGAGATAAGTGCATTTGAAGGAAATGGAACCTTTTAAAAAATACATTTACTATTACATTTTTATGCTTGTGTCAAGTCTCAGGGTTTGGATTAAAGGCCAGGCTTGTTCTTGGTTTAGTGCTTGTACCTGGCCCACTCCTATTCAGTGGAGTTACTGTGGCAATAAATAGCAACCTAACTTTATGATCCTGATCCAGCAAATCTCAGGAGGACTGGCAGAAATGCAGCTTCCTGGGATCTCTTTGCAAGCCTTCATGACTCTCTCTGCACCAAGAACTGTGTGCTGCAGTGGCCATGCAGGGCTGGTTGAGTTGGCTTTATGTCTCAAAGTAGTGGACTTACAGATCTTTTTTTTTTCTGCATCAAGTCTGCAGCCTCTTCATTCTGTGCACATAGCAATGGTGAATCACTGATCCTACTGTGCTTCAGAAGTGGAGAGAGGGAGAGCGACAGTGTCCCATGCCAGGTGGAAGTTTTTTATTGTTTAAAAATGTCACCATGTAGAAAATAGCGGAAAAGTTGTGTAAAAGCAGGTTGGAATCAGGGGAGGACTGTTCAGTGGATCTTTATCTCTGTGGTATGGAAATAGAGAGCTAGCAGCAGTGTCTCAGGGACTGGAAATCTCCAACGTAATTTCCAAGATTCACTGATAGCTTTCACGGAAATTGGACAAATAATTTTACAAAATAGTACTTCCCAGTTAATTCCTCTTCTCTGTGTGTTGTTTCCTCAGTAAATGGTTGTTTTATTGCCAAGATTTACTTATTTGGCTGCATTGTTTGCACAATCTTCCTTTACACATTATGCGCCTAAATTTCAGATTTCCAAAGGACTCATGATTTCCCTTGACATTAGCTAAACCTGCTGGAGCTCAGTATCTGAAAAAGGAGCCTTGCTATGGTCCTTTAAAGCAGCAACCAAAAAACTCAGCCTCCAGCATTTAAATCCAGACACAAAGCTAGGTCACATCAGCTCTGATGCAATGAAGCATTTAGGTAGGTGAGTAGGCAGTGTCACTACTTTGATTCCTGGGGACTGTTTTCATGTTTACAGTTGAACACATCTATCTGCTTTGCCAAGCTGCAGCCCAGAAGCTCAGGTGGAATGAGCACATCCATGCTGATGGACCAAACCAGTGAATGTGCAGATCATCCTGTCATGTGGTGAGCTGGATCCCTCAGAGGAAGAGTTCAACCTTAATTCTGTTTTATTCACCCTAGATGAAGGAAGTGGACACAAACTCACATGAGAAGGGAAATAGTCTTGCTAAAAGATACAAGACATCCATAGGAATTAAGACCAAAGATCTGATAGCGAGGACTCTGTTAAAGAAACAAGCCCCATGTAAAAAGCTATGAAAGCCTTAGGCTGGCTTGTAGGTAGAAGTTTTGGGGAGAGACCTTGGGGAACAGTATGAAAATGGGAGTTGCAGAGCCTGATGCTTTAGAAACAATGGCTCCTCGGGTCTGCAAGGGGTGGGTTTTCTTACCTGGAAGGAGGGAAATTCTTCAGTGCAGTTAAAGACGGACAGGTTTGGGTCTTTTCTCTCTCTCTTGGACTTTGTTTCTGGAAGCTGTAGAGCAACATAAGGTCACCTCAGCTGGGTCATAACTCTGTGATGACAGAATCTGATAGTTCAGCCATAGGCTCATTTATAATCCCCTGCTTGAGGAAAACTTCTGTCTGTTCAGTGTAGTGGTTTTGGCTATGTTTTACTAATTCCTGTAGAGGTAGTCACCTTGCTCTGCATGCCCTGCTCTGTGAGCAATCCCACCATTTAACATATCCAAAGTTATGAAAAACTTAAGTGAAAACAAAAGTATTTTTATGATGAGGAAACAGAAGTTAAAAAAATTTGAGCCACCTTGAAATGCTGATCCTCTGCTGAGGTGTTTTGTGTGTTGCAAATTGCAATTAGATTTTCAAAACGGGAAGAAAGAGCAGCACCAGAAGAACGCTTGCAAGAAGGGCAGTGCCAGACGCTGAATGTGTTCTCATTCACAGGCACACCGTGAGTGAGAAGTGTTGCCTGAGATTACAGGATAAAATTCAATAGGTATTTAAAAAAGAAGAGATAACTAAACTCCCTTTTTGATGAGCTTTTGCCTGCTACAAACTTTGTCATCTACATCTACTTTGTGTTTTATTCCTTGTACCTTGTACCTGAAATGCTGCAATTGTCCTTAGTACAAATTCACAGATGAAGAAGAACAAAAGTGAGCTGCCACATGACTCAGGTAAGGACTGTTGGTGCATCTGTCAGAGGTTAGCAATAATTAAACTCTATGACAGCAAACACTAGAGAGAGTAGACTGGTAAGGGGACTGTCTTCTCCTTTACCTTTTGACTGATTGCCCACCAGGTTAACCAAAATGCTTAAAGGTTTTTGGTGCCAGTCATTAATTTGTTGAACCCAACAAGTCCTTTCCCATCGTAGTTGTTGAAGACTGGAAGACACAGAGCTCTTTCACGAGTTGCAAGCGTGGTTTCAACAAATTTATTTTCACTTTGGCAGCTATGGGCCTATGGGTTGTTCTGTAACTTATGTAATAGACCCAAATATCAAAATATTTTCTTTTTTAAAAAAAATCACCTAGTATAAAGTAGATTTTAGTAAAATTGCATAAGTTGGGGTTTGGAAGGGCTTGTTTCAGTGCCCACTGAAATCCATAGAAACGATTCAACTGATTTTGGTGACTACTGATGAGATGAAGTAGGCTGTGTCTTGGAAAACCTGGAGGAGACTGGTGATAATGCTATATTAAGGCTGTGAACAAAACCCATTACTCTCACTAACATCGGTAAATGGGGGAAAAGATTTTTTTTTTTCTTAGTCTTTCTTACAGTGAAAGAATATAAAGGTTAGGAAGAAAGAGGCCCTTGAACAAAGAGAAATATGAGAATGAGTCAGAGCTTTCAGCAGGACCTGACTCTGGCTGGGGTTTTCATCTTTGTGCTCAAAATGAATACAGCATACAGAAGAACAAATGAAATCAAGACTTATATGCAAAATAACTGAAGTGGGTGAATTTGGTATGTATGATGTCTTAATTTTTTGATCTGCAGAATAAAATGTGACTAACTTCCACAGAAAATGCAGTCATCCTTGTTTCAGTACTAAGTGCTCTGTGGGAGGTGCAGCACAGATTAAGTTGTAGTCTCTGGATGTCAAGGGCCAGTTTTTGAGTGTGACAGTGAATGTGATAATGAGGTTAAACTCCACATGGAAACCAGGTGGTTCAAGGGAGCTAAACTACAATGGTGCTTTCTGCACCATGATCTGTGCCCTGCTCAAAGGTCAGCTGGAACAGGCAGACCTAGGAGAAAAGCAGCAACAGAAAGGCAGTTTTAATTTGCCCTGATAAAGAGCAAGAAAGGAAACTTTGCCCTCTTCACTTCAGTTTTTCCATAGTTGCACTGCTTTGGCAAAGAAGGTTCATAGAAATCTCTTTGGGATTTTTTTGTAACACGCAAAGTTTTATTGATGGTTTTGCTATGCGCAGTTAGCTCCACATCTTTTATGAGCCACAGTGAAGTCAGGAAGCTCTATGCAAGTGTGCAAGTGTCCTATGCAGAAATCTCTGTCAATATAGGGTTTTTAACACTGTATGACATAAAAATTATTTGCTGCACCAAAAGAGGTTTTGTGTTTCAACAATATCACGAAGACTTGAAAAAAATCTCCCCCCCACTTTAATTGAAAAGATAATTGCTAAGAAGATGAGAGTGGAACTACTGCTTTTCTTGTGTGTTACCTTCTTATTTGGCACACCTCCAAAATCAGCTGTTACAGAGATAAATCTGCATTTCTTGAGAAAGCCGTAAGAATCCAAATCTTATACTTGGCTATGCATTCCCACTCCACTCAACTTCCTTTCTGCAGTGATGAATGCACAAGGAACTTGAATACAGTGCGGAGGAATAAATGCTGCAATAATTTAAAAGGGAGAAGAAAACCCACGAAGCATGCTGAGCTGCTATTTTCCAACTTATGAGTTAGATTTTTTTTTTCTTGAGGCTAGTGCACTGGTTTCCTCTCTCATTCCTTTCTCTGCCTGCTGGAGGATGAAATGAGCCCTGGTGAAAAGAGAAGCCTATGGCTTTAAATCCTGTTCTTTGGTTTGAAGTGGGTATTCATTTCTGCTTAGACTTTGTGCCAACCATCTCCCAAGTGAATTTCATTCATTAAAAAAAATACAGCTTTGTTTCTGTTTTATGCATATTAAGTTTGGGTAATATTCAGACCCAACTACTGTTTAGCTCAAGGAAGAAAACTTCTGTTCTTCATTAACGCCCACAACTTAATCAGTGTTTGTGGATATATCATGTTTTATTTCCTCTTTAGCTCCATTTTGGCCCACCCGTATTAGATGTATGATTTTGCCATTTCCCTTGTTAAGTTCTTATTTTTCCACCAGGCACTGTGGTGTATGCATGTGACAGAACAGGATGGAGTTGCCAGGCACAGTCTCATGGGCAGAAAAAAACAATTCCTTGCCTTTCTGTTAACCAGTATGATGTCTTTCAGATCCTTAAGTATTTTTTCTAAATTTCTCCTTCAGTAACTTGTTCATACCAGGATCAATTCTAAGAGAGACAGAAAATTCCAGGTAGGCATGGGAGAGCCTATTTGCTGGCAGTAGGCCAAGGCCATCCTGCTCAAATGTATACAACTCCACACCAATATTCAAATAGTCTTTCAGTTTCTTCTTAATTGTCTAGTTGAAAAAACACTTCCCAACAGCTCAAGGTCAGAAAGGGGAAAGCAGTTTTTGGCCAAGACCCAAACTGAGAGAAACCAATGAGTCTTTTGTGCAGGAAATGTGAAATGCTGTGTGTTTCCTTCCCTAAGTATAAATAATTATCTCTGTGACCCCAGTTGCATGATCCTCTGTAAGTGAGATATATATATATATCTAGTACCTTCCAACAGAAGTTTTGAGGTGCTAACTTTCAGTGGAATGTAGGTAGGCAGGCCTCAAAGACCTTCTTGAGTAGTGAAGACAAAAGCTGGCTTTCAAAATTTACATTATCAGCTCTTTCATCTGCAGAAGCTTGGTTTTCTTCTGAGGTAGGTTTTGAAACGTATTATTACAGTAAATGTAGGGCTCTAACAGTGGAGCTGAGCTATTAATCCTGGAAACCAAAGATTTCAGCTTACCCAAAAAACCTAGCACAGGGCAAACAGCAAAAGTGGATGCTTCCCCACCCTGGACCTCTCCTGGGAAAGGAGAGCATAGCTACCTCCTATTCCCAGCAGGCACTTTGCCTGCCGAGCTGCAAGTAATAGAGTATTGACTCACTGCCACTCGAAATATCTGGCATGCTGATGTTGCCCAGAACCCGAACCTCTGCATTAATTGAAATGTAGCTTTCAGCAGCCCTTATAAACGTGCTCAACTGTAGTGTGAAAGCATTTGTTTGCAGTGGAGATCCTGATAACTAGTGAGATTCAGGAGCGGTGACTGACCTTTGATCATCAGCTTTCAGCTTGGCTTGCTGCCCTGCTGAGAGGAGGAAGGGAAAGTTCTTCCTTATAAAAGCCAACTTCATGTCAGTGTCTCCTGTTAACATTTCGTTTGTTTAGCTAAAAACATGCAGCTTTGAAGCTCCCTTTCTACTCAATTCCTTGGCTCCTTTTCCCAATGATACTTGTAGCCCAGAAGTTATGTCTTTATTTTTAATCCATATGTGACTTAAATTTCGATGGATATTGCAGCTGCTCTATTTCCAAGTTTCCCTGTCTCCTAGCTTTCCCCTCATTTCACTTCAACAACTGCCTGGAGATTTTCCTTAAGGCTGCCAAAGTCAGCTTTACCTCTTCCTTGGAACCTCCTTAGCCCCACTCTTTAGGGACAAAAGCTCTTCTTGGATACTGTCCCAGCGCAGTTCTGCCTGTGCCCCCCTGAGAGCTGGCACGGTAGGAGCCAGCAGCCCTTCAGGCTGCTGCCAGCTTTTGCAGTCCTCGGACTTCTGAGAGAACCAGGGCTCTCACGCCGATAGCTCCTTTAGGATTCATTCCTGTTCTTCCTCCCCTCATGCTTTTTCTGATCGTTCTTGATGGCAGAAGGGTCAACTGACACCTGTTCAAATCTAGGTTTTAGATTGCTGTCTGCTATATGACCTGGTTCCTCCTGTGACTATGGAGTAATTTATGCAATCTGAGCTTCACTCCATGCATTTCTCTGAAATTACTCTGATTTATCCTGATTACACAAAACCCCTTAAGCCCATGTCACTGGTAATATAGTTCAGCATTAGTGGAACAATAGCAGATAAGTATGTTTGGCTTCCACTACACCCAAAACCAATACAAAAATGAAAACTTACTAACACCCACTTTTAAGGCAAGCTTAAAAAAATGAAATGCAGAAAGGAGAACAGAGAAATCACAATATTTAAAATAGATGCAAATTGAACACACAGAATGAACGCATCCCAGGATGACAGCTAAATCTGCAATGGCAGCTGCCCACTTTGAACTGTGGTTTTTTGCACTGCACTATTACACTGTAGGTTAAATAACCTCAATTCAGCAGTGTGCTAATTTCACACTATGCCATTGTTACCAGGCAAGATTTAATGGAAATAGCTTTTGTTGGTATTTACTCTCCTCAACCAATCTTAAATCGTTTTGATTTGCCTGTTAGAGGATCAGTTCATTGGTTATAGCAATTTTCTTGTTGGAAAATTAGTCTAATCTTTAAATACTAAGAGAGATGCTTGCTCTTATTTCTGTTGATGTTTTCCTCCTCTGCTTTAGTGTCATGTTTTCTGGTATTTGACAAGGTCCATACAAGTAGATGTGCAGAAAAGGGGAAAAGGAATAAATCTGTGAGTGGATTAATTTGGGATGAATTTAGAAATGTAACCATTTTCCATTTTTGCAAATATCTTTGCTAACACCTTTCATGGTATATTTTGAATCTGTTTTGTTGTAACAGATCATGAGACGCTTTGCGTTTTGGCCAAGCCATGGATTCTTTGGAAACCCATGTTAGTGTCTTCAATTGATTTATTCTATACCACTGTTACATAATTTTCTAGAGAGCACCAGATTTTGTTCTGGTATGAACTGATACAATTCTATTGACTTTACCACTGCTGCTTAATTTTTATAGTAGCATACTTAAGGGATATTTTGCATTGTACTTATGAGAAGAAGCTTTAAAAATCTACCTGCCTGGGAACCTTACTCGCTTTTTGGTCCCTCCCCTGGATTTTGCCACCTGCCTTGGGTTGTGAGTATTCCCCTTATCGACCTGCTGAATGTGCATTAGGACACATTGGGGCAAGCATCTTCACCACATGCCTGTTGTTACCTCTGGAAATTCATGTGCCACAGCAATAGCAACCAAACTGAAGCCAAGAGAGCGTCATTCTCAAAAAACCAGGAAGATTGAAGGACATTCAAATTCTGGATTTAGAAGCACATAAGTAATAGGTCGGTGAGTCTGTCAGAATCTCAATGGCAATATTTGTGTATTCTGGTGACTTCACATTTTGAATTTGGGCTCACACTAATGTCGGTCGGTAGCCCAACACTTTCCTGTACTGGGCTGAAACCCAGCCATGTGCCATCCTTGCTTAAGCAGAGTTTCTGACCTGGGTTTTGACAACTTAAGATATGGTGAGGCTCCAGACTAAGAAACTCTGCTTTTTGAGTTGGTAAGCACATTTTGAAGGTCTGCAGCAAGAGAGCATTTAACAAGCCTCTGCTGGAATGAACACCAACAGATTGTAAATTGCAAAGTGCAGTGTAATTGAATCTGATCTCTGGCTTTTACAGACTGTAGTAATTGGAAATTGCCTTTCTTTTAAATATATGCCATTCCTAGGACAGCTTCTTCTTGAAACTGTGATCTGATAATTTTTAAAGGCATAATAATGAGAACTAGGAAATGGTATGCAGTCCTCTTGGTACTGGTAGAGAACAGAAAAGTAGAGACTTTGGGAATTTCCTGCTGTGTCACTGGTATTAAACTAAGTCCTACACTGTAATTAAAAGCTTAGCAAATATGAACTCAGTCCTTGAATAGCCACAGCCTGGAGCCCAAGCATCAGTGTCCTGTTCAGGTCCAAAGAGGTGACCTACAGCAGGGCTGAATGGAAGCAATCCTGGTTGGCACTTGGCAGCAGTAGGCAGAGCACTGCACATACACTCCTCCAGCCAGCTCTCCAGGCGGCTCCCTGCTGTTCTGGATATACTCTGCACACCTCTTTACTCCTAGCCTTTGTCTGAACACTGCCCTGCCCAGTGACTCTGAAGTTCTGTCTGTGATGCAGGGGAGGGGGGTTGTCTAAATTTTGTTTTCAGCCATGGAAATACAATGATTTCCCTAATTTTTTATTCCTGTATGTCTAGGAGATCTAATGGTAAGGTTTAAACACAAGGAAACAAAGTAAAACAGATGAAGTCTAGAACTGAACACTGTCTTTTGTAATGTTGTAGACTTGCTGTTTGGAGTGCACGCTTTTTCTCCTTGTGTGCCCCTTTCTGCCTCAATATCCTTTATTTCTTGACATGAAATGACAGATACGTTAGTTGCCTAGGTATTGATTAAAGATTGTGCAGAAAGCCACAAACAGATTTGAGGCCTGAGATCTTTAGTGGAGAGCCTCAGTGGAGAGCCAGTTTAGCTCTATCAGGAAGAAGGTTAAAAGATGTCTTGTTTAGTATGAAGTACCCTCATGGTAAGATGGTAATGGTCACCAAAAAATGATCAAATGGCTCAACAGAATGTGTGGAGACTGGTGAAATATGTCTTAGACATCTGGAATATGAGGGTAAGCAAGCTCAAATTAGAAATTTGGGTTAACTTTGAAATTATTTTTTTACTAATAAATACCTCTTAAGGAGTGATTGTTCATATTCTCTTTAAGACAAGACTGAATAACTTTTCAGAAGACATATTTTACCTAGATATTTACTTAAATAGATGGTTATGAGGTTCTTTATGGGGTTACTGAGTTGAAATTAAATACATTGGAGATTAGAAGGAGTGATTGCAATGGTCTTTCTTGTCTTAAACTCTCTGAATCTATAACAAATCAATTTCTCACCTGCATGTGCCAGGTAAGCGGATACCCAAAAATGGCTCTAGGTCTAAGCCAACAGTTGTGAACTATAGAAAATTCAGGATAGGATGGAGGGCAAGAACTTCTGTGAACCTTTCCCCACATCTACCTATATTTTCCATAGGGGAAAGAAACATCACTGTGCTCTTACATGATGCCACAGGTAGAAGTTGGCTATCACCTTCTCCTTGTCCTTAAAACAGTTTTGTTGTCATCCCTGTTGATGAGGACATACCACCACTTCTGTTGTTGTGCATAGCGAGTAATAGGAAACATCCTGATTATGAGATGCTTTGGAGGGTCATCATGGGAGAGGCTGACCAGCATCTACTTGTTCCAAAGGCTGAGTCTCTTTTGTAGCCAAGTAGTTCAAAGCCGCCATCCACCTGCTCTGCCTGCCAGTCAACATGATCTTGTTCTCAATTTTCCATGTCATGGGCTGAGAAGTGCATGAGAATTTGGCCTGTGAAGACAATTACTACCTGCAACTGCATGCTGCCAAGATATGGTTACAAGCTGGGTTTCAGTTTCACATTTCTTCTTTGCTGTAACTATTTGGACTGGCTATTGCATTTTGCTCTATGTTTTTCCTTCATGAAATCCATCTGCTGGTATCTTCTTACTTAAAAAAAGTATTTTGCATGCAAGTCCCCAAATAGCCAATGCTTCCCCAACTCCCACCTTTTTAAGGAAATACAGCTTGGGTAGCCATGTGTGCTGAGCAGTGGGGTTTGAAAAAGCGGGAATGTGTTACTGCAGTCATAGGGAAAGAGATGGAACTAGGTACGTATTGCCCATTGCTTCCATCATCTCAGTTGGAGTGAGATGGAGGTGTGCAAACCTCTAGCAGTTGGGTGGTTTAAGTGAGGCACTTGAAATTAGAAGCCACTTTTAATAAACACTGTATAAATAACATTAGCATGAGGGATTAAAGAAAGAGCACTGAAGGAATTTAAGGGCATGGGGTTGATGGGTTCTCCTTACAACACTCCTTCAGACCTGTGACCAAATCCCACCGTTTACCCTGCAGTATTACTTACTCTGCTGTGCCAAGGCAGTTGTCTTTTTTGGAAGAGGTAACAGTTTCACATATGTACCATATTTTAAGAATGATTGACTGGCTTCAAGGAATCAGTTTCAGTTACATCTAGGTAATTCTGCTAACTAATAAATATACTTAGCACTAACCCTTTGTGGACATACAGAAATATCTGCACACAGAATCTGAAGGATTCTCTGTGCTTTTAACTTCTTCCCCCCCCCCATGTTAATGTCAGTGTTGGGATCCTCTGTTCTCTGGTACAGGTAGAAGTGGCATTGTTCCTCTTTCTAGGACAACATTCTACCTGCACAGTTCTACCTCTGAATTCACAGCCAGGCTTCACTCAGAAGGTACTGACATAAATTATTTATATTGCATTTTGAAGGTTCCCTGTGATCATATCAAATATATTCCATTTGAAAGTGTTTTTCATAACTAAATTTGCTTTTAGCATTTAAGCCATAAAGTTGTGCTGAATGAACTTGGATAGGGCATACCCTTTCAAATAACTTTTGTGTTAAGAACCTTAAGCCAGATCTGTTTAACAAATGTTCAATGAACATGTTCTCTGTTGCTCCCGTGGTAGTGCAATGTTGTGAGAACACTTTCTACAGAAAGGCAAACTGCAAGCAGTTTGGACCTGAGAGTGGTTAGCAATCTGTGGAACACAAGTCAGGGGCTCTGCTGTGAATTCCTCTACAAAGCTGTTATGTGATCCTGAGGAAGTTGCATTGCCTGTCTATTCCTGCTTCTTCCCCGAGTCTTATCTGCTGACAGTACTCTACTTAACATGTTTCCTTTGGAAGGTAGTATATATAGTGTTTTAGGGTCCAAACCTATAAATTTTCCAACTCATTTTATACTGATACCATACCAGTTGGATAAGACAAGATATATAATGAAGAATTAGGTACCTGCTGGTAACACACATCCTGATAATTCTTACAAAGGAATTATCTCCTGCATAAACAAGCCACAGTCATGTAAGTTCGTGGGGGTTTTTGCTTAACAGTGTGGTTTTGAAAATACAGCTCACTCTCCATGGGCATTGTGTTAAATACGTCTTGCTGAAAAGTATCAAACACATTCAAGTGGACAATTACAAATTCGCATAAGAATATAAAATTTTTACAGAAGAATACTAACACGAAACTCCTGTATTTGATTCTGATACCACACCCTGAATAATTTCTTAGTCAACCTCTTAGTCAACCAATTCTGCTTAGAAAGTTAATTTAAAAGCAGTTTATTTAAGCCTTCTGTTTGTCTGCATGATAAGAGGTAGTAGTTTCATTTTGACTGAGTGCACCATACATCTCATGCTCCAAAGCAGTAATTGGGTTGAAAAGTTCCTCAGAAAAAATTCCACTAAGTGCAACTTTAATAATCACATGTAGATGATTTTAAAAATGCAGAAGTGTGCTTTTCCTCAAGTTTAATTACAGAAGTCATTTAATTGTTTAGGTCTCCACAAAATCAGTTTTTCCTAGTACTCAATAAAGATTCTGCTCAGTACCTATGCACTATGTATATGTGCGTGTGTATACAAACTTACATAAAGTGTTCATATGAAACCTTATCTTCATTGTGTAATGTGACATGAAATATGGTCCCCATGCCAGTAGGCCATGCAGTGGAGTCAACATGCTTTTAGCTGCCTTAGCTTTCCTTGTAAATCTGAGGTGGTGTGCACTATATTATTCTACATCTGCACAAATCTGTGCAGGCTGTGCCGTGCAGAGCCCAAAGAGCTTCATCTACAAAATGTATTTTACATAGATTTCCATGGGGAAGGAAGCATCTAAATACCTTAGGAGTTCTGCAATCAAATAAATGGCAATTCTGAGATTTTTTTCAAATGGTGCTGTATTTGCTTCCTTTTGAAAATGTAGCTGGATGATGCCCGTGCCTGTCTTTCAGACAAACAACAATTCTTTTGAGTGCTGCTGATCACCTGGCTGTGACCCAAAAGCAGAGCTCCCACTTGGCTAGGCTCTGCCATGATGAACTCTTCTGGCTGTGAGATCTTCCATTTTCCAATCAATGCTGTTCCACTAAGCAAAAAGAAATACAACATTCATAGGAAGGAAGAGAGAAAGCAAGGAGCTATGTCTCTATTTTTCAATGATGCTAGCACTCAAGAAGGAATGGAGACACCAGAATTTTGGTCTCCACTATCCTTTTCAATATGCTACACCACCCAGAATCTAACAGGGAAAAGGAAATACCTTTTTGGATATCAGGTCCTATATTTAGAAAATAGCATCAAGTCCTGTTTCTGTGCCAAGTAGCTCCTGGCTAGCTGAAGAAGCTATCTTGCTACTCCCACCTGTGGATCTTATGGTATGAAACTAGGCACAGATTTCTTTAATGGTCTCTTTAAATGTAAAAACAACATGCTTGGTCTCCTAGAAAGACTTTGACAGCTTAGGCATCGTTTTCCATGTAGGGTAGTGAAAGCTTTGGGGCCTTAAAATGACCATTATGTAGTATCTATAAACCTCAATTTTTGTCTCATATCTGTGCATGCTGCTGCTCTTCTCATTTAGCAGCACTGTTAAGCACTGACTCAGAAATTTTACTGTTGCATCACCTCAACTCAGCTGCAATTGCAGATTAAACAAGAAGAAAAGCAAAGCTTCCTCTACATGTTTTGCAGCTCATATACTATAAGCATTACAAGGATAAAATAAACGGAGGGGGGAGTGGGGAGGGAGCGTGAGGGTGTCAGCAATAACTGGATCTGTAAGGCTGTTTTCTTTGCATTTTAATAGACATCTCCTGCCTGTATGTGTCTCAGTAATAGCCTCTGCACTGCCCTAGCCACGACTCATCATTTGCTGCATATCTAGTACTAAAGGCTGGATCCTGCCCCTTACACAGTGTCTTAACCTTCTCTTGCCTCTTTCACCCCTCAACAGCCACTTTGTTTCCTCTCACTAACAGTCAGACATCACAAATTCCTTCCCTCTAAAGCCCTTAGAACAGAACCGGCACCACCCCAAGTGGTTTCAGAACTAACTGATTTAGATGCTGGAGTCTGCTGCAAGGCCAAAAATAACTCCCCATTTCTTTCTCCTTCATTGGTGAAAGTAGGAGAGAAAGTGGCCAATGACAGAGACCCAAATCCCCCGTAGGCATCGGAGACAAATCTATTTTGTGGCAGGAAAAAAAAAATAATGCTCTTGAAAAATGTTTCCTTGCTCAGGCCAATGGATACAGACCTGCTGCATGCAATTTTGCTGAACCGATGGTATCACTTGAATGGCTCACAGACTACATAAAATGCATTACATAATTATATTTTTAAACACTGTCCCCAGCTGTGCTGATGCACATAAAAGCTGTGTTTACAATAGACTCTGCACATGTAATTATTTTGTGGCACTAGCTCTGTGCATTTCCTTGATGGATGCTCCATGGTGCATAAAATTGTAGCTTTTATCATAGATTCTTGAATATATTCTTTGGATGCTTCAGCTTTAAATACTCTGTTGTCCTCGCATGGGTGAACAGGACTGATGCCTGGAAGGGCTAAATTATAGCATCTCAGGGAACACCTTTAAGTCCCCTGGGAGCAGCAGAAGGGGAAACATGAGGAGTGTTGGAGTTGAGGCACCTGGGTCACGGGAAGCACTGAGCAGCAGAGCCGGCTGCTCCTCCATGAGAGGTTTCCTGTGATGATCTTCCAGATAAAGCAAGGCCCATGCCCCAATTTAGCCTGCACGGGTTTATCCCAACCTGATTAATGCTGCATCAACCCAGCTGCTCTTTAGAACAGGGAGGCTAAACCATGCCTTATGCCTGTGGGCATGTGGGAGCAAAGAGCCTGGAGGCCGCTGCTGTAGAGTCAAACAGACCATGGCTTGGACTGTTGGGCTAAAAGAACAGTCTTGATTTATCTTCCATTCTGTTTGTATACAGCAAGTGAGCTCCCAGCATTTCACAGTGAGCTCTCCCTCCTCTGTTCTCCATCCAGTTGTGGAATACCAAGCATTTCTTCGCGCTAGCGCAGTAGTTGATGCTTAGGACTCAGCGAAGAGGACAGTGGGATATTTATTTTAGATCTGTTCCAGTATTCTTGAGTATTAATATCACTGTGAAAACATAGTCCAAGAGTTTTGCCTGCCAAACAATAACACTTGAAAATAAATAAAGACAAAAAGTAATACAATATCCTGAACAACCGCTTCAAAATTAGGGAAGAGCAGCATCACAGGTAGCTACTTTTAATTTTTTTTATTTATTTTTTTTACACCTTTGCTGCAAAGAATTGGCAGACTTTTACTGTCAATAAGCAAAATGACTTGGTATTTTACCTGTCATCCCTGACTAACCCTAGGTATGACACTCCACAAAGGAAATGCAGATTTTATTGTAAACCAGTTTTTAATGGAAAGAGTTTTGTTGGAAATCAGGTCTGCTTTCTGGTAATAGATAGCTTGAATTCCTTTGTTATCATTCTTTGCTCTTTTTAGTCCTGTGTTTGGTCATGGAAGATGGAAGCCTATGCTTCCCCAAGGACAGTTGCACCATGTAAATTAGTAATTGGTCTAATGCCAGTAGTGATCAAATTATTCCAAAGCAAATGGTTTGACTGTTGGTAAACCAAATTTTCCACCCTCACATGAATATAATCTTGTCCCATCACGGAAACTCTTCAGCTATGGACGTCCTCAGCATTCCCTCTGTATGGCATGTGAAGTTTACATACCAGCTTCTTGGCTGTTGATGCATTTTGCACCAAAATGTCAGGTGATGGAAGAACAATCTTTGGAGTGGAAAAAATGTGGAACTGCATGAGTTTATTGTTTGTCCGTTTGCATAGTCTACCTTTCAGATAAACCTTATCCCCACAAGTGTACTGGTACTTAAAAAAGAGTCCTTGAATAACCTGCACAAAAGCTGAACCACCAGGGAGGTGCTGCTTTGGAAAAGTAAGTAGAGGAAGGTACTAGAAGCAGTTCAGAGAAAACACATCTGGAGTAAGCACTCTCGATATTGTTCAATATATGCATCCATCCTGTTTCTGCAAACAAGCTGTTGTTATTTTATTAGAAATAACATGGCTTGTACATATGAAAACAGGTTATATTTCCCACTGGGTAAGATATACTTCTTATTTATTCACATTACTGAAGTATGTAAGTATTATTTTCTAAAAGGGCTTCTTTTCTTCTAGTCCCTTACTCTAGAGAGTCCCGCTGGAAGTCTATCAGCCATCTAGGCCAAAATGTTTTTCAATCATGTGATCATCTTATACAAATCAACATAATTCCATATGCTTTGACAGAGCTACGACTTAAGCCAGTGAAGGATCTAACTCCTTGGTATTCTATGTAACACAAATAAACCCCAAAATTTGTGATCAGAGAAGAAATATTTCTAGGTGTAACATGCTTGCATTGTCACTCTTCCGCATCAGGTTACAGTCCTTTGCTGCAGCCACTTTTGTGTTTATCTTTACAGTACATGGAGATAAGAGTTCTCATCTTTTGCAAAATGTTAGTGTTACGTACAGACAAGAGTAAGAAACCAACTGAAGTTGCTGCAAGTTTTGTGGTGCAACAGGAACAAAACAGCCCTCTTAGAACTACTGTTTGAATCCTGATCTATGCCTTTTTGTGTCCAAATCACCAGAAGCTTCTGTTTCCAAAAGCAAAATAATGCTTTGAGAAGTCACAGTTCAGTGTCAATGATGTCATGGCTATAGGGGTTGAGGCATCATCTTTGTTGCATTAAGTCTCCCTTGGAAATGTCTAGTAAAGGCAGAAAGAAAATGAGACTTGTTTTACAGATTTTTTTTTAAGTACTATAATTCCATTCTTCCTATATTATTATCTGTGAGAAGCTTTTTCTTTTTTAATTCCCTAAAGTTCTATCACTATATTATCTAAGCAGCTAAGTACTCAGATTATGTAAGTTGAACATAATAAGATGTCTGTAAAACTTTGCTCCTTCCAGCTTTGGAAATTTCTGCATTGCTCTTCTAACGTGACTCAGCTGAAGATCTCCCATATGATCTAGGAGAATGCGTGGTAGGGTGGGATTTCCACCCTTTGGAGGAATGTAGCATGATCCTCAGGTATGACCTCAGTTGCAGCCTTGCTCTCTTTCCACACCCTCTGAACTTTTCTGGGCAATCTTTAACCACTGATCAGCAGATACTTGCTGGAGTTCCTACCATGCATTTTACTTCTGTCTTTCTAGGAATGTTTACCTAATATTTTCAAAGGACAAAAAAAACCTCCACCTTTTGATTTGCACAGCAGGAGAATTTGCCTGTTGTACCAGATAGCAACCTCAATATGTACTTTCACAGTCTGTTTCTTCTAGAGGATATTTTTTGCCCATAAAGTGGTGTTTTAAGAATAATTCTACCGGTACTATTTTTATGATATGTATCACTTCATGGTGCATTACAAACCATATGGCCAAGCACACTACATGCAGCTACATGGGTAAGGTTTATTGCCCAGTAGGCACGAGAAGCATTTATTTTGAATAGATGTGTATTGAGTAAAAAAAAAATTCAACTTCAAAGGTACTGGCTTAGGACCCTTATTTCTCCCCTCGTTTCTCCCTTGGTTTTAAATGAGGTTCAGCATTTTTCCCTTGGAATCTCACTGCAATAATGTGGGCTCAGAGCAGCTGCTTTTACTTTGCCTTGCTGATGACTGGCAGGAGATAAAATACGGAGGAGTAAATTCTGCCTAGCTGCTACAGGTTGCATCACACAATCACTGACTGGTAGGTCTCTGAAAATTGTTACTGATAGCTAGATTTTATCTTCATAGGGGTAAGAGCTTGTAAAATGGGATGACTCAAGGAATGACTAATGAAAGTTTTATGATGAAACTTCTGTCTACACCATGTCAACTGTGACCAAAAATTATCCTCAGGGAGTTATTTGACAGTCTAGGGTGAGTGAGCATATGCCCTGAGTCCACCTTGTTGTAGAGACGTGTCTTACATGTAAAATCCACTAATTCAGTTTGTATCAATTAATGTCAGTGGGGAAAACCACAAATGGTGATGTGGCATGGTGGTCAACTATGCTGTTACCCCTCAAGTGGCTTCTCCCATTTAGAGCTGGCCATTTAATGAGGCAGATGATATTACCATTGCTTGGTGTTTTTCTCTTTTGTAAACAAATCGTTCCAGTGAGATGTATTCAAACAGCTTTGTTTTGTGTGTTCATGCAGAAACACAGACTCCAAGTCTCTGCGGAAGAGTTCCAGCTACTCAACTGGAACTACATTATCAATACAGGTATCATAATATTTAGATGTGCCTCCTGTGCAAATATCATGGGGAGTCCCCCTGTCTGACTCTAATTTATGACACTACCAAAATATCCTTCTTCAGCTCCTTGATCCCAGGCCCTGGGATTAACAGTGTTATACAGGTATCTTTGCTCTTCTTGTGACCCAAGTAGCTCCTGTATTATCCCAAATCATTAGTTACACACCTAAGTCAATGTGGAGGTATCATCTACTGTATTGACTTAGAAGTGCTCAGTAAAATTACTTCCTGCCTTCTTATGCCAACAGTCACATCTTGCTTTCTGTACAGCCATAATGCATTATTTCCCCCAGAGAAGAACAAACTCTACCTTTTGAGCAGGGCACAAATGAGGCAGGATGTGCTCCAAGTGCAGGGGCTAGAAAGGGGACATCTGCACGTTTTGCTCTGGACAGGCAAGAGATGAGTTGGGGATAAGTCAGAGGTTCAGCCTTGGCTCTGATAATGATTTTCTGTGTGGCCTTTTGTAAGCTCTTTCATGTTTCCACCTAATTTTTCCCAATCCTAAAATGGAGTTCAAAATCATCACTTCTCTAACACCTCCCCCTCCACACACACACAGAGTTGTGAGAAGGTTTAATGTTTATCTCAGAGGCTTTGAACAGTATTATACATTCAGGGAATGTATACGTACATTTAGACCCCAGAATGAGCTTTAGAAAAAGATCAGTAAAGAAAACAGCATTTATATTTTAATCATATTAATCATAAATTTAGGATTGGAACAGAATATGTGATTAACAAACCTGCAAAACAAGCTTTGTTTCGTTGGCTTGAGCTGCTTTCTAGTTCTGTTTGTGTACGTCAAAGTGATGTTCAGTCTTTTTAAATGAGTCACAGGACTGGAAGAACAAAAATATTTGATGGTAACATACAGCAGCAAAACAATTACTCTTTTCATTCTGTCAAGCATGATAACCAGAATAGCAAGTTAGAGCTAGAGATCTAGGCTGGTAGTTTCTTTCCTCATATCAGGGATTTTAGATCTGCTTGCAAGACAGTGAAACAGAACTGAAATGTCATAAAAACTAAAAGATAACACTAGATCGAACAAAAAAAGCAAGCATGCCCATTAGGATATAACTATTTACACTTATAAAGGCGCTACTGATCAGTGAGTCCATGCAGTATCCTCACATAGCACAGCCTTGTCTAGCAGCTTTCTGTACCTTTATCCAGAGGAGACTCCTTTCCACCCTGCTTGCTGCATTGCACCACTGATTTAGTGAAGACATCATCCTCATAAGGATGCTCTTCTAACTCACCTCTGAAATCCGCTTGCTTTTCTCCTCTGACAATTAGGTTTAAATGTGCTGCAGCAAAGTACTCATCCTTAGCAGTCGTATGGCTTTTTAAGTGATAAACTGCATTAGCAAATTCCTTATTAGATAATCTATCAAATGAGGTCATACATAATTTTAGCAGTCTCATCTTGATTTATAGCATGATCACAGCAAATTATGCATACACAAACCAGCATGCTGGCTGTCAAAGCCAGGTATTTTCACTCTGCTAAAAGAACTGTTGCCAGACCAGCCCATCCCAACGGCCTACTGGTAGCACTCTGCATCACCTTGGCTTGCCCAGTTTGCAGGACAGCCCTCAAGCTCACTCTTCACCTTTTTTTAGGACTGGTGAGAGTTCAAGGCAGTAGGCTAAATCCTTGCTTCATACATTCTAACAGTAATCCTTAATGGTGTTTATTCTGACAGGTTTTCTGTACTCTCCTGAAGTAAGGGCATAGGCTCGCTGAAAGGATGAGCTTAGGTATGGGCAAACTGGGTCTGTGGGGTGCTGATCTGCTCCCTGCGTCCCTTCTGTGTTCCCAAGGGAATGAAAAGCTAGTTGGAGTGAATCATCAGGCAGCATTGCGCACGGCTGTAACAGAGCTTTCTCCCCAGCCCAGGCTGCTCAGGCTGGTAGAGACTTGGTCGCCTGCACCCACCGGCACTGGAGGAGGCAGCACTCCATCTCCTACAGTGCCATCTGCACTGGGGAGCCATGCCACCTGCCTTGCTACAAGCACAAGTGATGAAATGCAGGGAAAAATGGGAAGGAGCTTCAGGAGCAAACACTGTTTCTGCCCTGTCCTTCACTATCGCTGTTGTGCTGTTGCTCACTGCACCAGGGTCTAGCCCCAGTGCTGCAAGTAAATTGCTCCTGGGATCCAAAAGGGACACAACTCCTATCCCTCAGCTTCAAACAATATTTCATCCATGATGATTTATCTGTAACTACCATAGGGGGGAGCTGAAATAAATTATCTGACCTTGCCATTCACTTCACCTGCTCACACCTCACATTGGTATTTCTAGAGTTTAAGTTGTGTGAAGTGGCAAGACTGCATATCATCTGCATCTGTATAAGTTACGTCTTTGCCACTGGACTTACGGCCAAACTTTGTCCACGAAGTGGGGTGGAACAAGATGTGCTCCTTGGAATTCCAAGTACTTGACCCTAAAACATAAAATAAAAACTAAATGAAAAATCTGAATAAAAACTTCCCCAGGAAATATAAGATCATTGAGGCCTAACTATCACTACATGAAAACTTCTTAAAACAGTTAAAACAAAGGTCTCCATGTTGTCTTCACACTAATATCCCTGGAGTGAGAGACTGGAAGAAACCAAAGTCATCCATCAAAATGAGCAAAGGGCATGCTTTCAGGATGCATCAGGATGGCACTGCTGTTTTGCACGCACTATGGTGATTTGGCCTAATCCTACTGAATGAGCTTTTTATGCATATGCATATTTATCATGAGTAAACTCTGTTGTATTCTCAGTTGACAAGCTGTGTGTGGCAGATTGCAGCAGGGTGTGGGGAAAGAAAGTTATGACCTAGGCTAAGAGTAGAGCATAGAACCTCCCTCCAGAGCTCATCAGCCAGAACAGCAAGGGCACCTACAGCGGTACCAGCACCAGTCCGAGGTCCCTTTTCTCACTCTCTTCCTTTTACCCCTTCCAGGGTAGCTGAAGATGCAGCAGAGAGGATGATGAGATGGGGTTTGTTTCCTTCAGGCACAGGTATAGGGTGAAAATTGGGAAAGTGATGGAGCACGTGGATTGCATCAGCCCTGCAGTGAGGCTGTGCCACAGGATGGAGAGGGATGAACGGGCAGGAGTGGAGAGCTATCTGCAGAAGGGGTGAAATGCCCCCCTGCACCTGAGGATGAGTGGTGAGGGAGGGTAGGGGGCTCTGTAGACACCTCTTCCGACCCCGCAGCACCACCATGCAAACAGCAGCCTCTCACCTGGGTCTGCGCTGCAGGGGCATGTCCCACTGAGCAGCACTGGCCAGAGCTGTAGCTGGCAGCAGGGCAGAGTCTCTTTTGGTGCAGCGGGCACTGGACTCTCCGAGTGCCCTGCCTGGCTCCTCGCTGCTGTGGCCCCTGAACAGGGGCAGGGAAGGGGGCACAGCCCCATCTCTTCACTTTGCCTATGCAGGGGTCTCCCGGGGGAGCAGCTGTGGCACCCTCCGGCTCCGTGGGTGATGGAGGCCCCTCAGCAGCCCCGGGTTGGCCGCTCCTGCTGTAGACCTGCCTCTGCAGAGGTGTTTGCAGCCATTGGCACTGGCGCTGCAGCACCGGTTGCCTGGCAGCAGGAACGCGTCCTCTTCCCCATGACAAACATCATCTCCATCGACCCGGACCACCTCCCGTTTCAAAAGTCTGCCCAAGCCAGAGAGCCCAGCAAGGGAAAACGCAGATCACTGGACAGAGTAGAGTAAGCCCCATTTCATCACTGAGGTGATGCAGAGATACTTGCTCTGATCAGCTGCCCCATGGGTGAATTTATCCAGCACCATAAGCAAAATTCTGTGTGCTCGGCCATTCAGCCTGGCTTGGCACTAAGAGAACAAGTACCCTTAAAGAAATACGTGCTAATTATGTGCATGAATATTTAGCTTTTTACAAAACTGTCAGAGGAAAACTAACTGTAAAGCTAAGCCCCAGGTCTTGCTTTTTGTGTCTGGGGTTTTGAGTGCTGCTGAAAACACACTGCTGTTCTTGATGTGCTGAAAGAAGGCAAAGTGTGGTGTCTGATCACAGCGTTGCTACAGGTCTCTGTGGCTTATAAAGCATGTGCAGTGTGTTTATCTCCCAGCTCAGCACTCAGCCCCTGAGCACGCTGCTGCATCCAGCCTGTTTGCTGTAGTAACTGATGCTGAATAGCATAGCGATCACAGGATTATGAATTTGAGAGGCATAAAACCCACCAACTTCAGAGATACTCATCTTCCTTAAAAGAAAGCAAGCTATTATGAGTCAGGCACATTATCTGCCAGCAGCCCACTGAAGAGAGCTGTCTTCTGCAGAGAGATGGAGGACGGGAGGGTGCCTGATGAGCGCAACAAGGGCGAGGGCACAGACTGGGAATAGAAGGAGAGAACACAGCAGCGGCGGTTTCCATGCCATGGTGCCAGTGCTGTTCAAGGAGCACCCGGCAGAAAAAACTAGTGGAATTTTTGCCCAGGGGACTGTGGTGTACTGCAGGGATGTGGATTTGGGATGCTCAGGTTCCGGGCGAAGCTGAAGTGCGAAGGTGCCCAGCAATGCTGAGTTCCACACCACCACAGATGACCACTGCATTGCAGTGTGGGGTGGGTACCTCTGTGCTGGGGTGCAGTTATTTGCAGAGACAGAGTATAACGAGACTCTCTTTCTGCCTGAAGGAAGGATGAAATCAGTGTGGCCTATCAGTCATTTTCTCAGTCTACTCAGAAACAGAAGATTTATCTTGAGGAGGCTCAGCTACATGAAAGCAGTCACACCAGGTGCAGAAGCAGCTCCCTTCTGTCTGCGACTGCTTGACATGATATGGGAATAAGCATCATGCCATCGAGGAGCTGCAACTTCATCCTCTGCAACAGCAGCATCAGCTTGCCCCACCTAGAGCTGTTGCTCAAGAGAGCCAAAGGCAGGGCAAAAGGACAGGGACAGAGACTGGCTGCAGAGAGATACCTGGCAGGGGAGTGCAGCAGCTTGTCCATTTTCAGATGAAGAAGGAAATCTCTGGTGGGTGCCACAGGAGAGGAGCTGTGGTGCAGGGGTGTAGCTGTTGAGGCTGGGAGGAGGGTAGGGAGGAAGGGCTGCTATTTAATTGCCAGCCCTGGTTCTATCAGCAAATAGGAGGACAAGCTGTCACTGGTGTGCAAGGTAGCAGATGGCCTAATTGTGAGATTTCTCCCTTGCAAGTGCAAAATGCTATACTGTTTTTAACATCTTTGCCTAAAGCAGAGTGCTAGCTTCAGATACTAGCAAGATACACTGCACAGAGGCACTTTGTGCCAGAAATGTGCTCTAGTGCTAATCAGGAGAAAACAGTGCTTGAAGTGACATTTAAAAAATAATTATTATGGCCTATTGCTGTTAGTCACACATCCCAAAAGCTGATCTGGCTAACAGAGCTTTCCAAAGCATCTTCTGCTCGACAGACCATCTGGAAATTATGCCACCATTGTGTCTCCATGTCTCGCCTTATAACCCCCAGGACACTGTCTATGTATGCATACAGTTTCTTCCCTCTTCTGGGGGGAAAATCATTCCCTCTGGCTTCTGATTTTTCTCGTGCTGCTTCAGCTGGTTTCATGCAGGTTGTTGTCTCAGCCATTTGCTCCAGAGGCAGCTATGAAACATCACCAACTCATCTCTCCTTGGGTGCCCCTTAAGAGCTCAGTGCTCTACAAAGCTCCAGACAGAGACAGCAGAGCTCTCCAGCATCACACTAATATCAGGTGCTTGAAACTTTATATTGAAGGTGCAGGGTCATTAGTGGTGAGTCGTTATGGCAGGTGCATTTTGTCAGCTCCAACTATGGTCTGACAACAGGGCAGAGGGCAGCATCTCTCTCAGCTGGGTCAGCTTTGCAGAGAAAACTCTGGTAAGGACTTATGCGGGAGAGAAAACTTTGACTAACTGTAAATCTGCTGATTTTTACTTAACAGTGAGGGCAAAACCCAGGGCAATGATCAGCTTAGAAAGTAGTCAAGTAAATGCTCTGTTTGTGGATAAGAGCCCTTGTTGATTCTTTGCAGGCCACTGACCATATTTTTAAGGACTTTTGCCTGGTGTTGCCTCTTCCTGTCAGGCCTTTAAACTTCATGTCTGTTGGGGTCAAAAGGGTTTTAATGGGTTATCTGTAAGCTTTGCCTCCTGAGTATTGGAATGTATTAAATGTTCTTTAAATCTACCTTTCCCTTACTCTCCATCTTCAAAAGACTCTTATCCATGCAGTAGATGTCTGTGCTGCAGCAGTCTGTCCTCCTTCCTCTCCTCTGACTTTCTTCCTCCATTTGCTTAGAAGTCTCCTGCTAAAAATCCCACAGCTGTGACACACACCAGCCCATCTTTCAAAGTGCACTGATTTCATGGCTCTCTCAGCCTCTATGTAAATCTCCCTATCTTCCCCTTCAAGGCCCTGTGTAATGTTACTTTCCTTTAATCTCTTTCCTCCCACTCCTCCTCCTGCCTGTATTCTACCAGTCATCCCTTCTTTCTGCTCGTTTTATCTTGTTCTTGGATAGCTTAATCTTTTTCCTCATACTTCTTAGACACCTCAATCCATCTCCCATTTTCTGTTAGACAAACATTTTTCCTCTTGTTATGTCAACTCTACCTTAAATCCCTATATTTTTCTTCCTTGCTAGCAATACACACCACACACACTCATGCAGAGTCATAGGAGCTGTTGTCCCATGTAGTTTTCCTGGAGTGCATGCTCTTCACACCAGGAATTTGTGGTTCTCCTACAGTGCACACCCCACAGATACAAAAACAAGGGTCTTTTGAAGAAACGCAGTCACCAGTAAGTACCTATGTATTATTGATCCTGTTGCTTATATGATACACAGAAAACTTTAAACTTTCTCTAGCTGGCTAATAAGAGGGGTCATTTTTTCTGTTGATGTGAAGGCGTACTTCGGGTGCTCTAGCTAAGTAAATGCAGAAAAATGTTTGTTATTTAAACTTACAGTGACTGAAATGGCCTATAAGCAGCAAAGCCATTTGAGGAACATAAATAAGAAGCAAGCTATTAGAAAAGGTTCAGGGTGTCACTGTGCTACATTCCTTGCACTACCATGTCACCAGTGGCTGCATTCAAATTGCCTTTAACATCTTTACATTCCTGCACATGACAAACAATAGGGACTAGCTCCCATAGAACAGAGAAAATACGGCAGCGTCTCCCATCCATTTCTCAACTGTCATCAAATAGCTTTTATTCATGGCATAGCACAAGTGTCAGCCAACTGGCAAAGGCAGCCTATATTAAAAATGTTGGGGATTATTCATGTCAACAGACACAAGGCAGCTTTTCTCAGTCAGTGCGTATGTACTAGCAGTGGTATGAAAATGCAGCAGGTTCTCTATGGTAACCTCAAATCTGAATAACTTTAGAAGGAGGCCAGCAACAGACTGTCACTTCCAAGAACAATTAAAAAAGGAATATAGTGCAGCTTGGATAAGGTGAGAGGTTTAACTGTGTGGTTAGGTAGAAAAGGCTGTCCCCTAAGCATATCAGCTAGAAAGACGAAGGCAAAACTTTTTTTAACATGCTCAGCATGATGATGGTCTGCTGGTTGTGAGCTGACGGTGGCTCCTCAGGTTTGCTTCCAATGACATAATTAGCTGGTAGGTCCTTGGCCTGTTTGATTTCAGGCATTAACTGCACTATTTGGAATATGATTTCTACGGGCCACATGATTTGTCTTTTATGAACAAGATGTGATTTAGAAATGGTTTAATTCTTTCTCCTTTTAAAAGATTAAATAAAACCCATCCTCATTTAACTGAATATAGCTTTTATTAAATTTTTGAGACTATTAATAGGAAAAAAACCCCAGAGATGGACACAAACAGTAAAACTGTTTACCCTAAAAACATCAAACAAAGATGGAAAATGATGGAGGTTTCAGATGTCTCAGGTTAACTGTTAAGGACAAGTCTCTGACCGCTTGTTTGAGTCCCACTGTATTTGCTGAAGACTACTATATTCTATCATCTTGCATTTTTAAATTTTTGCATTTAAAACATGTGGCCTGCTTTTTTTCCCCCCCCTGAATTATTTTTGACTAGTTTAATTCTCTAAACTCAGTGATATGAAATCAAGAGCAATTTAAATGGAAAACAAAAAATTAAAGCCCATGCAAGTCACCATGAATAAGGTGACCTGATCTGCTCTGACACAGATCTATGTTCCACTTATGCTTTGGAAAACTTCAGATACTATATTTTTGTCAAAACCTAATTTCTGTACAAATGTGTGATACAGAAGAAGCCCAACTGGCAAAACCCTCAGATGAATCCCATGGCATCTCCATGACAACATATAGATGCATAGTCTGCTATAGACATCCTTATTGAGAGACTAACTGCTCCTAGATTTTTCCCATGCCAAGCCGAAAGGCAGATTGACCAACAAGCTGCAGAGGATGTTGATGGGATTTAAATGTGGAAACCATAGATCATGTATCATGCAGGATAAACTGGAGGCAAAAGGAACAGCCTTACGGAAATGGTGAGCCTTGCACTACAGCTTCGCTGGCTGAGGCTGCTTGGTCAAGTAAAAGAATGGGCACTATCAGGTCTCCACTGAGTCTGAAAACTCATGTGGATGAAAGTCTTCCTCATAGCCCATCAGTGTGATTTACACACAGGACGAGATAAGAATGGAAGATAATTTGGGTTAATAAGTTATACTGAGAGGGTTTCTTTTCCTGCACATGTAGAAGGAAAGAGAGAGCAATCCAGTCCTTTCTTCCTGGTGGGGAACTCTGAACTCCGTGGCAAGAGGTTTGCTTTCCACATCCCAGCAACATATTTAAAAGCAGGGTCAGTGGGCCAGGCCAGTGGCATGTTTCATGTTAAATCAAACAGTGAGAGTTGTTGTGTCATCACTTGTCTTCTGGCGAGCAGTCAGAAGCAGGACCATGGGGTCAGGAGACTGGCCTTTTGTTTTGGGCTGCTCTGCAGAGCATGGAGTGACCCTGTGCAGTTACAGATGCTGTACTGGTGCTGCACAGGTGCTGCAGGGCCCCAGCTCCCAGGTGGACATGAGTTTCAGAAGCGTGGTAAGGATGCACTGTCTGGAATGGCTGAACAGTGACAGATTCAGTAATTCCCCCCTCTCAGCTTTCTTCCTAGCCTCTGCCCAGCCCTATCCTGTGCTGCTGTGGTTAACTCATGTAAGGCTCCATTGAAGGCTGAGCAGCCCTGCCTTGGTGGTGGTGGTGGTGGCGCGGCCGCTCCCACAAAGCAGCTGAAGTGCTGTAATTTCATACTCCAGCTGACAGTGCAGGAACTCATCCGACTGCCTGTCCCCTAGTGTAGGGGTGGCCCTGGCTGCCACAGGCACTCCCAGTACAGTCGGTGCAGCTGAATTAGTGAGTGCGTGTTGGGGAAACATTCCTACTACAAATGGGGTACTGTGTGTAAGCACCTGAAAAAAAGCACAAATGGTCCCTTTATGTTTCTGACTTTTGAACTGGAGAAGCCTTCTGCACTCCTATAGCTTTTCACGTAAGGCTCCTGAGGCACCTTATCTCCACTCTGCTGCTCAGCTTTCCTAGGAATGGAGATAATAATATTGACCTTCTTGGTACAGCACTTTCTCATTTTTTTATGAGATGTGCTATATAAAAACTGATTGTTAGGTTTTGTTCAGCTATAAAAAGTCCTTAACAGTTGGGCATGGTATGTTATCAGCCATAAAAAAAGCCCTTACGCTAAACTTTAGCATTTAGGGATAGACCTTTGTTCTGCTTAGTTACTTAGGATCTTTGGAGTGGTGTGGCCTAGGTTTGGTTGTGGTTTTGGGTTTTTTGGTTTGTGCCTTCTGTGTACATATATACAGTGTACATATGGTTGACTTTTGCTTTTATTAGGGCCAAAGATCTCTTGGTTTAGTTTAATATACAGATGTCAGTTTGCATCAGCAGAGTGACTGGCCTGTGCTCTGCCACTCAGCACATTTCCTCTGAAATGTAAGGGAAATTAGTTTCTCAACAGAGTAAAAAAACTCACTGAACCAAGAAGGACTATGATCCCCAAGAAATAATCTGCCTTTCCTTCAGCATACACTCTATGAGCATTTTATGCTGACAGACAGATCTTTTCTATTCATTGCAGATAGCCTTTTCCCTTAACGTAGTAACACATATTTCCCACTCTGTATCCTCTGAAGAAGAAAAGGAATTCCTTTGCTGTCAACAGGGCAGCTGAAAGCTTTGTCTCTAGCCTGGACAGCATGGTGCAAGGATGGCAGTGTTGAGGAGTGCCTGACTTCATAGCAGATGGCATCTGGGCACAATGGAATCTAGGAAACTAGGTTCCCATTTAACAGCATTTCCAATGCAGTATCTAGCTATGCATGTCGGAAAGATGTAGATAGACAAAAGGCCATCACAGATAATACCGGTTCAAAGTCAAGATCATAGCAGAAGCAGCAAAGGCAGGGCCCACATAGTTCCCCATGGCCTAATACTTGCTCTGAAAAGCAGTGTCTGGAAATGCTAGAGGGATGTATAAAGTATGGGGAAGCCCAGGTGCTGGGCTGGGTGATACTGGAGCTTCAGCCCTCCACCTACAGTCTCAGAAGGCAGTGACAGGACAGCATTTACAACAGTAATGACTGAGGTTAGAGTGTTTACGAAAGGATTCTATATATCCTGTCAGCTTGAGCTGATGTTCCTGATGGATGCCAATCATTCAGGTAAGAGCAGAATAATTAACTATTCTTTGCCTTAACAGATCACTTAAACAACTGGAGCTAGGCAAGCTCCCTGTAAGGCTCTTCAGGAATGTGAACCGAGCAGCAGGGTGGTTTGGCTAGGGACTAATCTACCCATTCAAGTAGAGATCAACTTGAAGGCAGCAATTTCCTTGGGGGGTAGGAGGGAGACAGAAATAGCACAGAAAGCCAAGAAAGCTTACCTGTAGCAGGAGGAGGCCCCAGCAGTGTGACCCCAAACAAAAGCTGGGGGAAGGATTTTGGGCACAGTGCTTTCAAGCAATAGACCCATAGAACTGCAAACAAAACTCCTGTCTTTTTTGTTTGGCCTTGATTTTAAAAGTTCAAGGACAAAGGGCTTTGTGCATTCGGTGTTAATCAAGAGCACTGATGTAAGGAATTTTCAACCAGACTAGGATTCTTATCCCAATGGAACCAACCCAAAATAACCCTCGCCCCAAACTGATTTGGGCTGCATAACTGATACGGGTTTATGTATTTCTTAAGAAAAAGTTCTTATTTTAAAGAGAGTTGGAGGCAGCAAAGAGTTGGATCAGCTATTATTCTCCAATCAATTCAATTTTTAAGTCTTACTTAAAGAATGCTAATTTTAAATGAGATATTCTTCTGATCATTTCTACAATTGAAGGGATGTAAATTCACATTCATAATGAATGCTTTTTTTTTAATATTTGATTGCAGTAATCCAAATGATCCTATTTAATATCAAGGACAGAGCTGGTATCTATTTTTTGATAACTGCTTTGCATAGCATATACTCCATATAGTTAAAAATTTTTAAGAACAGTTTTAGAAGACACAACCCTTTGGTAGGACAGTCCTGGTGGGTGGCTTCCAGTACAGAGTGAGCCCTGGAAGCCACAGCACTGAAAGTCACAAATTCCAGGTTCTTCATATTTTGACCTAATCATCTTTTACTGCCTTGCTCTAAACTCGAACATCACCTACTGAGACTTTCAAGAAAAAGATGTGCTCATTATAACAATCTCCTCTTTTTAGCTTTCACCTTACCCTGTTGTCAGAGACAGCAGGTCTTAGTTCGATTCCCAGTCTTCCTGTCCAGTTGTACCTTCTCAAATCTGAAAATGACCTCCTTCAGCCTTGCAAGGTCCATTTGATTGGCTTCCCATCCTCAAGGTGACAAGTTTAAAACACAACAGTCTCTGCAAATGAAATGAAATCTTCTCAGGACTCTTGGAAAAGAGTCTTGGAGGGCATTTGACCAATGCAGTTCAGCATGATAAAATTTCTTAGAGCTATTTAGATTTTGTATGGTAATTACATGCACTTAGAGTCAATGAGAAAGTGTAATAAATGCTATTTGTTTTTATGTCTGATATGAATAATCATCACAGAATAGAGAGACAAAAAGCAGTTATTGTAGGTATGTTGGATGATAATAAAATGTTCACAACAGGAGTATTTTTATGTGTTCTATGTGGTAATATACAAATATGCTCAAGTGAGCAAAGTTTCAGGTCATATAGAGCTTTCTTAAGATTCATAAGCAGCTCAAGAATCAGATTTGCAGAAAAGCAGCAGTTGAGTGTAGTGCAGATGAGAAGAAACACTGTCCTCTGTGACACCTTCAGGGCATCCTGAACTGAAAGTTACAGCTAGCCTGGTCTCAGGTGGAGTTACAGGGCAACTGTACACCCGCTAGCCACTACAGTGCTTAATCCTGAATTATTACTAGTTGGATACTATGTTGTCTGCAGTTTGTAGGTAATGAAAAAATTTTAAGAGGGTCATAGTCAGAATTTCTCAGCAGACCAGGAACCAAATATTTCACCTCTAACAGAGACTTGCTTCATAACATGAGACAAAATATCCACTCTCCTTTCATTCTCTCAGCAAATGAGGACTAGGATTTGTGTCTTGTGGGATGCTGAGAGATTAACTTTTTCTTGTAAGCATAAACTCTTTTGAAGGTGAACAAGTCCAAGTCTTGCTTCACAACAGCCTTGCAATTACAGTACAAATGGAGCAGACCCCATCTCTCCTCAGAAAGGGACAAACGGCTTGGAACTTGGCAAGTACTCTATCCAGCTAGAACAAATACAATTTTGCAGTCCATTGATTTCCATTTACAATGCCAAGTTCTATTTGATTTATTTTTTTAATATCTATGTGTCGCAACACTAACTTTTTTTTCCCCCTTTTTAAATGAAGTGTCCCTGGCATGTGGTCCTCATTAGCTGAGAGAGATTTTTGAAAATTTAAGACAAAGGATCAGCAGGCAAACAAAACAGGGCCATTTCGGACAGCATTGATGATGTAGCCCATAATTGTTTTCTCAGATAAGGAGAAAGTTCAGGATTTCTGAGCATATTGGACCACTACATACATGCATAGACTATGTAGGAAGGACCTCACACATACACATTTAGGGCCAGAGCTACACATCTGCATCCCAGGTGTTGTTTTCATAACTCTTAACAAATAATGGTAGCAAATGCATGACTTTTACTTGGAGAAAATTCTGTCCTCCTGTATGACTCTCCCTCCATTCTCCTAGCACTATGTGCTGCCCAGCACAGCACTCCAAAGCATCAGACCAGAATCCTCCTGGTGTTGAAAGGCTGGTGCTGAAGAGTAGATCCTGGTTTGGGATTCTCTCCACCAAGCCTGGTTTGCAGCTGTTACACCAACTGGATATGCACTGTCCTAGCTTCCCTTTAGCTGGTGTATGGGTTGCTGTCACTGATTGTGAGGGTGATTAATTAGTGCCTGCCCCTACTGAAAGAAGAAAGGAGACTGAGGCAGGAGGGTACAGGTGGTGTCTCACTCAGAGAAAGCAGGCTATTGCTGCTGCCACACTCACTAGGAGAGGTGGGGATGGCTGAGGCAGGAGAAGGGAAGTAGAGGGAATAGCTTCTGTGGAAAGGAGCCATGCACTGATAACCTCCAAACTGTTGGAAGAAGGAAAGTTGTGACTGATAACAGAAAGTAAGCACAATACTTAGGGGTTGAAAAGAGAATTTGACCTATCAGTGATTATAAATATGGGAAACTTGCATTGTCACTGCTCACTCCAACTGGTGCCTATGGGTGAATGGAAGATTGGGCTGTCAGGCTGTCAGCTCCTATGAGCTCTAACTTTCCTCTAAAAGGGAGATGGCCATTTTCCCAACAATGGCCCCAACTCTTTCAGTTACAGCCAGTCAAGTCCCATGACATCAAATATTAATCTGGCACAGAATTTGGGCTGTCCAAGTACATTTTATAACCAAGAGCATATCAAATCCTTTGGACCTGATGACATTCGCTCCTTTGTTGTCACATCAGTCAGTCACTTTAACCCAGATTCTCAGTCGATTCAAAGGAAAGAAAACGGCGTTTCAGAGAACTGACTACTGCAAAAGTACTTTAAAAAAATGAGCAGAAGGAAGGCAGGGCTGAAACTCATCACAAAAGATCCCTCCATAAAATCAGGAGAGTGCACAAGGAGCCTTAGATGAACTCATAGCAAGAGGCTGTGTTGCTCTTTTGCATATAGTTTCTCTACAGGGGCAGACCTTGGATCATCCCAAATCTAGTCTTTGGGCTTGCAGTTAGTTAAGAGCCTCGGGCCTGATCTGTTTGCATAACAGCATTTATATTAAATTTATAACAGAATTTCTGTCTGTATAACAGACATTTCTAGCACTGTGAAAGAAAAAATTCGGAAATCAGATTTCCCAGGGGGAGTATAAAAAGGCAAGTCCAAGGTACTGGTCTCTTCCAGTTGTTGTTGCCTGACCACAGGCCCTCTAATCTAGCAGAGAGATGCCACCTTCAGAGGGACTCTGTGCCAGGCAGCTCCCGGCTATGTTTTCTCTAGCATTCAGAACTGGCATGAATGACGCTTTGATCCACCTCTGATTTTGCAAGGAAAAACAACTCTTAAGATGGTTAGCAGAGGGCTGAACACACAAGCGTAGCACATTAACAAAACCACTCCAATTAGCTGAGGATGGGGGCAGGGAATGACAAAAATGAGAAGAATTTTGCTCTTTTCTGCACAAGCCTAGACACAGTGAGAGAAAATAATAACTTGATCCTAAACTATTCAGAGAAAGCAAAGAAATAAAATATGGGCTAAAGAAGAATCCTTCTAATAACTTGAACAAAGACCTCCATATGAGGACTGGAAAGTTCAGAAAACTAGCTAGAAGGAAATTGCATTCCTATAGTCCTGAAGGAAAACGTAGAAACTCGATTCAGTAATACATCTGGTATGCCTCAAGAAAGGGGAAGTCTCTACACTGTGTTGGCACCACTCCTGACCTTATCATGTGCAGAATAGACAGCCTGAGGAACAGGTAAGGAATAAGAGGCAGCTTTTTAAAAGGTCAGAGGGATACAACTACCTGAAAGGAGGTTATAGTGAGATGAGTATCAGTCTCCTCTCCTAGGCAACCAGCAGTAGGAGAAGAGGACATAGTTCTAAGCTACGCCATTAGGACATTAGAAAGAGAGTTACTGGGCATTGGAATGAACTGTCCAGGGAGATTGTGGAGTCATCATCCCTGAAGATATTTAAGAAGAGACTGGATGTGGCACTGAGTACCATGGTCTAGTTGACCAAGGTGGTGTTAGGTCAAAGGTTAGGGCTAGGGTTATCTCAGAGGTCTTTCTCAACTTAGTTGATTCTGTGATTCTGCCACGGACTTTTCTTTCAGAAGGTGTTTCTGATTGGGCTGGAGTGGGAAAAAGGGTCAGAAGCCCAACACGATCGCTCTCATCTGCGGAGTGACTATTAAATGATGCTTAGAGGCATAAGCTACCCCAGCTATGCACAAGTGTACTTCAGGGCGTTTTATTTAACATGCCAGCATACATTCTTTTGAGTGTCTCCTCAGTCCTTAGAAAACTGGTAAGAACCTTTGATATGTCCAAAGTTAGGTACAAGTACCTAACCTTGAGCTGTTTATATTTAAGAACAAAAAGTCAGCAAATAAAGAAAAAAGAGACTTGAACTTGCTGTTTAAGGATGTGTCAGAGAACCTGTGACGTCATGTGAAAAGCTACTTCCATGGCAATGGAGTGTAAAATCCAAATGCATTGCTGAAGCTTAAAAGTAATTACTGTCTGGAAGAACCAATAATCTTGTGTCTGTTTTAGCAAGTGTTTAAACAAGCATGTGCATTTACATCCACAGGCTGTCTTAGTTACTGGTTGTCATTGGGGCAGCTTCACCTGGAAGGCCAAAGGCAAAATAACCATAGAGACAGGAAGACCCTCTCAATTCTTGGTATTTCCATTACAGGAGTTTGCAGCCTAGTAGTCAATGCAGCAGTTATTCTGCAAATGGAGAGGTCTGGTCTAGTGCTGTCAGTCTCACACCCACTGTTCATGAACACCTACATTCACTTTAAAAATAAAATTGTAAGAGCTGTGAATACAAATGTGCAGAAATTTTACTATTTAAAGGCATCTTCTGGAGAAACTATGTCAAATATGTAGCTCTTTCTAAAATGGCAAGGGTTACTTCACAGTGTCAGCAAGGTTGGAAGAGACCTTAGAGTTCATCAAGTCCAACCTATAATCTAATAGCAACCCACCATCTAAATCTTGGCACCAAGTCCTGCAACTTCTGCTTTCTGTGTCTAGGCAGTAGATGGAAGAGGATGACATCCTGTGTGGAGCTATCCCTTCTCCCAACTGCCTGTCTCCTGCTGTGCTCCGCTTCACTACTGCTTAGGCATTTCCCAAGTTGGGAAAGGACTGGAAGTCACATAGTGGTTGCCCTCAGTGATCAAAGCCAGTGACCTGGGGATGAGTGGCAGGAGGTGCAGGAGGTGTACTCACGTCCTAAGAGGGACGCTCCAGAAAGGGAGAAGCAGCTGGAAGGAGAGTGCTGTGAGCATATGCCACCCACCCTGGCAGCACAGCTTTCTGAAGCAACGATAGCTTCAGACAAGTGTGGTTGCAGATTATCACATTGTGAGGAGTTGTGGAGATGCGCAGGGAGTGGGGGGAGGGCAGGATGATGGAAGATGACAGTGGAAGCACTATGCCAGGTCTTCAGAGGTTCAGCTGCCCCCTTGACCAATCCTTTGCTCAATGTATGTTGCCAAGTTTTCGTGGGCATTGGCACAGTTGTCAGCTTTCTGAAGAAGTGAGATGACTTCCACTTATGCATTACTGTTATTTAAGGAAAGCAGGGCATTTGAACAGGAATGAAGGCATTGATACCTGATATCCCTTTTGCCAGGTAAGCCAAGAGCATGAATGAGATGTTCTGCCAGTCTCAAGGCATTAAATATTTCTGCTCAGACTTACACCAGCTCCGAGCTGTTGTCAGAAAAACCATTAGCTGCTTACATCCAGACATTAAGCAAAATCCTGGCTCCAGTGAGGCCAGTCATAAAACTCAAATTGATTTCAGCAGCAATAGAAATTAGTCTCCTAGGCAGTGGTCAAGAGGGAGGAGTTGGATGGTAGTTTGCTATTGCCAAAGAGTACAAGTTTAAGTTAAATTCACTCAAGTTTGGGGCATATTGAAACTCAGCGTGTGAGTGAGCATACAAGCACCAAGGCATGGCAGTATGGCACTAGGAGGTAGGGTTGGTAGCTACTGAAAGGGATGTCCAAACTTCCCTGCAAATACAGATGACTATTTTAGAAATGGAGGGACACGGACATCCTGGCTCCCAGCTGTGCATGTCTGACAGTGTCTTGTCTGTCTCATTTCGCTTAGCACTGATACTCTGTTCATTTAATTACTCAACCAGACAGAAGTATTAAATGATGTTTCAGAATTCTTTATTATGATATATGATTTCCAGTAACTGCCTCATTCATTCTCTGATAGCAATGGAGAAAGAATCCCTCCTCCTGGGTATTTCCTGCTTGCAAGAGTACACACCTTGTAGAAATGGATTTTGTTCTTTTTTTTGTTTCTAGTTGCATTTAGATTGGTCTCAGAAACATGTGCAAATCGCTGAGAGTGCTCCTTAATGTACATTTACATTTTCCCCTTGCTTTTAGGGAAATGCACACATATTTTTTTATTTCCTGTTTGCTTTTTATTTCTTTGTAATTTCCCATTGTGACCACTTTTTAAATGCATTATTTTCAGACTCCACTCTGGACACATATAAAATAAGTTACATTTTGTTCTATCCTAGACCTAAGCTTTACATTAACCATTAATCTGAACTGTTTCCTCTCAGACTGCATAAAAAAATCTCTAATTCAGAGTCCTGCCAGCTCTGCTGTAGTAATTCAAAACTTAGATTTCTTATAATCACCAACAGTAAATACTGTATCCATTTTTAGAGAATGATCCAATCTGCTTGTATTTCCTGATCTTTCTTCTCATTCCTTTGTTACGATATGCTTTCTGCCTCTTAATTGTTTCCATATGAAATGGCCTCCGTCAAAACAGCTGCAATGAATAATGTCCATTTCAAACTGTCAGCGTTTTGGTCACAGTAGATAATCACAAGCTGGTTACTCCTTGCCTACAGTAGCACTCCTTAAGGACAAGCGCTTAGTTTTGCAGCCTTGTTAAGTGAAAAACAGCAAAGACCAAACATTGCAGACCACAGGTAGCTTAGTAAAATAGTCTCTATCCCATTTCTGAGTCTTGCACAGACACAAAATGTTACCTTCCTTTCAATATAGCTGAATAGAGTTAGGAAACAACATAGGTTCTCTCCCATGAACTGCATTTAAAACATCTTTTTTCAAATACCTCAGGAGGTCTCTTTTATTTTTTTGGTAATGAGAATGCTTTTTTGAAGTATAAATACAAGCCCTTCATCGAGGCAGAAAGCTCTGCTGGTTCTTCTGCATTTCCACAGCTCGGTATGGGCCTAGATGCACTTAACTAGGAGGTGTGAAGGAGCATCCTGGAAGAGATGGAAGCTAAATATATTCTGCTACAAGATTTCTTCCATTCCACTCTCCACCCCCAGATCTCAGAGACTACAATGGCTTATGCAGAGTTTTACATATGCAGCTAATGGTGGAGGGAGGAGAATTCCCACGGATAAAGAGCTTTGGCCCAGTAGCAGCACCAGCACACTGACTGAAATGGTGCTGGGGTGGATTCTGAAAGAAAGCAGGCCCATCATTGCTTCCAAAGACAGGTCCTACACAATTATTTTAAGGAAAAGTTCCCTAGCTAGAAGGAGATCCTTCCCTACAGCTTTGATACAGGTACCTAGACAAGGTGAAGAGGGGATGGAATTTCATCTAGATCCCCTGCACTTAGTATTTCTTTTTGCTTAGCTCCAAGGGGCTTCCCAGTTTCGGGAGTTTATTTTGTTTCAAAGCACCCTCTGACACCCAGCTGTCTGCATGCATCACATGGCTTGCAAGCCTGAAGTGCTGTGGCTAGTCCTCCCTGTTGTCCTGTTAGCATCCTTTCCATCTCTTATGAGAGTATCCACCTTATTTGTGTTTAAGGAGCCCAACTCCATAAAATACAAAAGAACAAATGACTTTCCTCTCATTTGCCCCTGATTTTATGCTTATATAATTTCACTAATTTCATTTGCATGAGAACAAAACCAGACCCCTAGTCTCTTGGTAGAAATGATTTTACAGGGCTGTTATCCAAACCAGAAGGCTGAGCAGAAGTCTACTTCTCATGCACAAACCACCACAGCAGAAGTGACATGGTTATTTTTTTCTCACTCTACCTTTTTACGCATGTTTACGCACATTTTGTGTAGCGGGATGGGGGCAGCCCTCCCTCTTCCACACGTGATTGTCTAGCTTATTGGTTTTATCTCCAGGTACACAACAGGAAATGAAACCATTAAAAGGAACACCTGTGAGATGTAAACCCCGAGGGGAAGAAATTACTATCAGTTTGACAAGTTTGTAGGTGAATTACTTATTTATGTAACTCAATAGATTTAATATTAATCACAGATGAAAGACACAAGGTAAACATGCTTTGCAAACACATGCGGTGCCCTCTCATTTACTCAAGAATGGGTCAGCTTTAAATCGTTCCTGGTATGGGCACAGATGATCGAGTGGAGAGCTGAAATGAGGACCAAATGAAAGCACCCCAAATTGCTTTTAAAAGTTCCAAATGCGTACGCTGCTGGAAGTGCTATAAAAGGTAACATAAAAGAGCCTGCTAAAATTCAAGCAAGCAGACCAGCAAGCAACCATAAATCTTCACTTTAGCAGCTTTGTGTTTGTCTGGGGGCACTGGACAAGCAAAAAAAAAAAAAAAAAAGCAGACCAGCCCTCCTGGCCCTCCCTTCACTTGCTTCTCTGGTGAAACCTGGCCCTTTCTCAGGTGTAACTGAAGAGGGAGATGCCGCAATTTGACAAACGGGCTTTCAGAGTCACAGGGTCTTGTTTCTCATGGAAATAGCAGTGAGAAGCCCTTATCCTCTCTTGCCCCCACTCCAACTCCATAGCATAAAGATGCGTCTCCAGGTCTTACACCCCCACAACTCATCCCGTGAGCTTGTGACCCTTGAACAAACCTTCTGGGAAAGAGGCAGGATGCTTGACTTTTGGGTGGCTGACAGAGAAACTTATGGCCTTCCAGCAAGAAGATATTCCCAAAATTTGGGGTGAAATTCAGCTCACCTGGACCACCGTGGGGTTAGACTTTGGTACAGAGGTGAAGGACGTGATGCAACATAACAATCAGTTCCCTTCCAACACATCTGCCAAAGGCAGCAGGCATGTGCTTCAGCATGTAGCTCCCGCCCTTATTTGTGGGATGGCCCCTTCCAACTTAGTTTTAAAAACATGGGGATTAGCAACTACCTATTAGCCATCCCACCACCACCTGCCCAACGGTTTTCCTTTGTGCGATAAAAAAGGTCTCCAGAATGGATAAGAGTCAATTGAATTTTTAAAGCATCATGCAGACAACGTACGTCATGTGGAAGAATACACTTAGGATCTGGTAGCTCATGACTGAAACAGACAAAGAGAAAAAAGTTTTGGGTAAAGAAAATCAGAAAAAAAGAGCTTTGGAGAGAATTTTAGGAATAGTACCCCTCATTTGAAATGTGTCTGTGCAGTCAGAGTCTTGGAGAACTTTGAAAATGTTTGTATTTTTCCCTGCTTTATATCCTTACAAATATCTCATTCCTTTTTCTTTTACCCTCAGGCCTAATCAATATTGTCCTTTAAACAATCAAAGGACCTTTTCTAAACAATTGACAAAAATGCACTTGTAAAACTGTGCAAATACCTATTTCCAAAAATAACTAAAACTGCTGTGGTTTCAGGGACGCAAGTGATGCATTTTGAAATTGGACTAAATGTTTATTTACATGAGAGAGTATGCTAGCTCTGGTCTACTGAGAAAATAATGAGCATTAAACCCTATACACCACACAGTCCACTGAATAAAAAATAGATTATATTTTAAAAAGAGATATGTGGTTTATTGATCTACTTCGGCTTTTTAAGGAAAACAACTCACTTTGAGACACAGTAAACGAATAACTATTTTGGTAACAGCTTATCTCTTTTAGGACTTTAAACGTCATGAAAGATAATGAGGGAGGACAATAAGTCGTATCGAGAAGCAGGTTTATTGTGCCCTATAGAAAAGTGTCAATCCAAAGGCGGATTGTCAGCTCCTTAACTCGATCTTGTCTGAGCCACTGAGTTGATGTAGTAAAGCTTTGCCGACCCAGCCAGTAGTGGTTTTCCTCCGAGGCAGAGGATGTGCACAGGGGTAAGAAAGCTGTCCCATGCCCACGCCTGCCTTCACTGCCCAGCGAAGGAGATGGCATGAGAGGTTAGAGGCAAAGGGATGCAGCCTGAGCAGAAGAGGGCTGTGATACTTGACTGCCGGAGCAGCTAGCACTAATTTGAGCAGCCCAAAGGTCACGACTATTTATGCAGATAAAAGGTCAATGGCAAGCTGGCATGTGGCTGCAGGCTATCTGGGTGCGCACTTCACCCGGGGCACTGGTACGGGCTTCTGATTCACAGTTTGTCTCTCTGCATGAACTTCCAGGCCAAGCCTTGGCTGGGAAAAAAAAAATCTCTGCCATGGGAGATGACAGAATTAGGATCCAGACACATTTTTTTTGTGGCTCAGGCTCATCTGTAGGTAAATCAAACCTTCTAAATATTATTTATAAAAGCAGCCAAATTCTGAACTGTTTGCTCAGTATTTAATCAGCCCTTGTGTGGATAAACCCCGCTGAAAGCGTGCCTGACTGCAGATACAGGAAATAGTGAATAGGATGCTGAGGATGTGACCTGCTGAAACACAGACAGTGAAAAGCCTACTGAATTCAAGGAAGGTGGGTTCTTCAGCTGTCAGTGTGTGTGTTATAAATCACTTTAAACATGCAGGACCTTAGAGCACAAGACTAAATGATATGGTTTGAATTTACAGAGCAGTTTCAGTATAGGTGAAGCAGTGTCTATTTGGGTGAAAAAAGGAAGTAGATATACTATGTTTTATCGAGTCAGATTCTACACTATATTTGAAGTTTTATAGCCAGTAAGTGCTTCATCCTTTGCTGTCGTTAGAAAATTAAAATATATCAGTTCCAGCAGCTGTCTATCTACATGCACCAATTTTAAACAAAATCCTTTTGTCTTCTGCTGTAAATCAGTCCCATATGCCTTGGTCCCCAGTAGGAAGTGTGCAAAGTATTTTGTGACATTTTACTATCCCAAAAAAAGGTAATGGGAAAGGATCATTACATTGATTTGTTTTTCATCAGAGAGGTATTTGGCACTATGCCCTAATTAGGGTTGCAGCAACAACTCTATTATAAGCACTGTTTTGCCTCCCCCAGTAATTTTTTAACAGAAGTTGCCTATTATTCTGTCAATTTTGTTTGTTAATAAAGAAAAACTATGTTAGGATGAAAACCTTCTATGTAGAAAGCCACCAAAACTTAAGAGACTTGAGATATAGAAAAGCATATTTTTCTTCTAGCCACCTCTTCCTGTCAAAATGGAGAATGACTGAGTTCTTCCTTGACCACTGTCTCCCTAGATCTTCACATAACAGAAAGTTTAAACAGTTGCTTGGATGCATTTTGTCAAAGTTTATTAATTCCATTATACTACATGTTCACTCCATATACTGTGGGCTCGGCTTTGGAAAAACTGAGCCACATGGAATCCATAATGATGGCATTGTCTGGTTGGAGAATAAACATATTTTGTGCATCTTTTCCCACCGAAAAGGACAAAATCCTGGCCACTGAGCATTTGCTAGCACTCTCTCAGTTGTATTCATCAAACTGAAGAGAGTCTCCCTTCTAGATGGAGGTTTGTTCCCATGCGAGCACTGTGGTGGTAATAACTGGGTGGTAGTTCTCAGGGACAAAGGCTTCTGCCTCATATGCAGAAGAGCAGATGACGCTTGAAAAACTTCTCTTTCTCTTACAGTTTGTCAAAGGAAAGAAAAAGAAGCCTTTGAAGAATCCAAAGACATTGGAATACATTCTGCAATTTCTTGGACTTTATGCTACTTCTTGTAAGTGTTACAATATTATTTCCCGTCCCTGGAAAATAGAACTGTAGTATAGATGCTGACTGTGAGATTTCTGTTATCTTGGAGAAAATACTGGATTTTTGTTTTTCCTCCTGTTATTTTAGAAAATGAAACACAGAAAAAGCAAGATCTTGCTCATAGTTGGTGTTGAGGGCCATTTATTCTTGTACTTCAAGAACATGATTTAGAAAGGGGATCTCCTACTGCCTTTGTCCAGGCAGTGTTCTCACCTTCCAGAATGATATGCTGGTGAGACAAAGACCTAGAGCTAGTTTTTTTTCATAAGAGCACAGAAAATACTGCAGGTTTATGGACAGTGTTGCACCAGAAATCCTCACAAAAAGGAAGCAGTTGTTTATTTCTTTAAAAAAATACTACTAAAAAAAAAAAAAAAAAGATTGTGAGTCTTACTGGCTTTTTACTCTTAATCCTAGTCTAGAGCCTGTGATCAGATCTTGCATCTTCCTCCAGCCTCTCTCAGCTTTAAGTGAGTGCACCCACCTACCTTTTTGGACTTTCCTGCCTTGTTTCATGTTGGCGAATGGTCACAAGATAGTTAAAGAGTCAGCTTTAGGTCACCTGAATCAGCTTTACAACATCTAGCCTCGAGTGGGGGAGCCATGAAATCCCCACAACAGGGGTCTGTATGTGCTGGCTGCAAACCTGAATGGCTTCTCAAGAGTGTCTGGCAGTCCATAGTAAGCTCCACATTGCTAGAGCTACCTCGCTATACATATCTGAGTTACCTAAATGCTGATTTGGATATGCCTACATCGCCTTCAGCATCGACATGCAGTCCTACGACTCAGACCACGTAGTGCTCTTGTCTTTGCACTTCCAACAGAAATTGAAGTGCAGGAGGAATCCCCCATGCTATTCAGTAGGGGAAGTAGTGCCATCCCTGTGATTCATGGATATGATACGGTCCAGGTGTGAGATCTTCATGGACCCGGACCGAAGGATAGGAAAAGGCTTTCAACATCCAAGGAACAAGTGCAGCTATGCCCACAAGCATGTTTATATTACAGGAGAAATCTTCCATTTGACAGTCAATAAACCTCTATTTTTAAATATCTGCCTCTGCCATCCAGGTGAGCCAAGGGTAGCTGGATGAGCAGCCACCCCAGCTCCTCCCTGCTCTCAGCATTCTGGGTTGTTTGAACAATAGATGATCTCAGGATAGCAGCAACAGGGATGCCACATTTAGCACCCTAAAATTTTGCACACAAGTAAGTTTTTCCTTGCAGAGGACTGAAAGGGCCTTCCAAGTACATCTGGGTGGCTAAATAATAATTTACTCGCTAGTTTTATCCCCATAAAGTTGGAACTGGGGATAAAGGCCTTTCTCAGGGAGGCAGGTTCTCTATTACAGACAAAGCTGGAAAAATAAGACCTATTATGCAAAAAGCAGCCATAAGGTATTTTCCTTATGTATGTAGCAGTTAGTTAAATGCTAAGTGTTAGGACTCGCTACAAGTAGAGAACTTTGTTCTGCTTACCTCAGAACTTCACTTATAAAACTTGCATTTAATTTCTATTTATGTTGTTCAAATTATAACTATAATCTTGGGGAGGCAGCTATAGCATCTTACACCATTGCAGCATATCATATACTATAGTGCTCTGTGTACATCTGTTCAAACAATCCAGTAAATTATCAGTGAGAGGATAGAATAAATTGCATTTACACAATATTAAATATACCACAAAGAGTAACTGTGAAAATTGCTGGCATACGCGGCTCATCTAACCTTGGAACTCTAACTGCTTTTCTAATTTGCTGCTGTGATCCTGAAACTGGACTTCCATAAAACTGTATTTCTGTGTTGGGGGGAGGGGAAGCACAGTGCACAAACACGGACAAATCTATTAAATTCTATACCAAGACAGAAATTACCACGTTAAAAAGCCGGAGTCGGTAGAGCTATACCCGACCGTTGCAACAGAGAAATTACCGTCAATTCCCATTATTGCTCTGTCAGAGGTGTCAGAACGGCAGCCTGTGCCTGCGGCCGGTCATTTGATGTATTTCCCTGCCTCTCGTGGCACATGCAGGCTGCGGAGAGTGTCAGCTGGGCTGCTGGAAAGCAATTCTGCTTCTCTAGACTACCGAGAGAGGCCCTCAATATACCTGAGAATCTGCAGGTTTACCTGCCCGAGATCGCCAACAGCCCGTTTGTGCGAGGGGCAAATTCCCCCTGCTCCCATTAATTTCACTGGGGCGTTCACTTTAATGCTTAGTAATGCTGCTGGAAGTGTTGGTGTAATTTCACGGGTAGTGTAATAGCAAGTTAACTTCGTGGCTGATCTCTTCAACAGATGGAAGCAGGGTGGGGGTGGAGATGAAACCCACAGGAAATGGGTGCTGCTGGAGGAAAATGCAGATGGAAAAAAGGAGACACATAAGAACAGAGAAAGGAAAGAGAGAGATCAAGGAACCAGAGGGCATAAGAAACACATGGCAGAGGGAGGATGCTTTGAATGACCACTTCTTTATAGAAAACCGAACATACTAAGAAAGAGTGCCAAAAATTTAATATAAATTGCAGATACCGACTACTTTAATGGACATAACCCTCCCCTCCCCTCCGAAACGGTACAATCCTGACATTCTTGCATTCAAGTCCTTGCTCCTCAGCAGAGCCTTAGGCCATAATCAAAGAGCCTACATTTTTTTTTATTCTGTGGATCTCATGTTCTCTACGGCCTCCATGCTCCTGAGACTCCAGGAGCAGGACTCAGGCAGGACTTGCCTTCTCAATAACAGCCCTTCTACATATTTTCCATCAATCTCTCAGGACCGGCTTCATTCAGAAGTGTCTATGCACCTCATCTCAACAGATTCCTTGAGCCTTGGCACCTGGGTAAACCCAGGTGTGACAATGGTTTGCCTCTCTGAGGTACTGTGAGGATAGAGGACAGATGCCGAGGAAAGAACCCGGCATATCAACCCATCACCATGCACCCGTGGGCGTTCTGTTGCCAGGACCCAAACTAACGTCTGCACAGGAGGCGGTTTTGCTCCACATGGATGCGCCGGCGCTCCGCTCCAGATTTGAGGGTGTGACATGCATGCCCCCTGAGTGCTGCTATGCCACTTTTATCCCAAATCTAAAGCAAGTGATGAATTTTTTGGTCAAGAACTTGCCTGCGGTGATCCACGCCTCTAGAAATGTAAAGAAGTTAGGAATGTCCGAGCAGTCCTTAAAACTGAACCACGGGGGGCACTGGGGAAAAGGAAAACTTGCTTGAAGCTCACCTGTCTGTGTGACCACAGGTGGGGATTTCCTCCAGCTTCCTACAGCAGACGTAGGAAGGGGCATATGTAATAGTAACCTTGGCAGTTATTGCTTTCTCTGGAGAGTATTTCATTCATCAAGGTAGGCATTACATGTTGAAAAAATGTTATCAGAGCTTGCAAAGACAATAGTTCATATGAGCTTGATTTGTGGACTATAAATACCTGTAGGAGGAAAGGAGGTCTAACAAACTATTGTATCATTGGTTTCAAGGTTGAAGGCCAAATTTAAGTATACAGTGTTGTTTTCTGCATTCCCTATGACCACAAAGTGAGGAAGGCAGGATGAGAGGCTCAACCAAGGGAGCCCTTATTATTTTAAGAAAACAGGTCTTGTTCTGGTTCTCCCTCCCCCCCTGACCCTTTTGTTCCCAAATTCGGTGGGCACAAGATGATCCTGCAAAGAAAGCAGGCCTGAGAATTTCAATTCATAGTCAGGAGGGAAAACTCATAGTAATTTCTGTTAAGAGTTTCTTCATGCCAGTCCCTTCCCAAGAACATCCTGTTTCTGTGGCCTATAAAGCAAAGAGAATGCAAAGAGCAGAGATGACTGAAACCTCCTTAGTGTGCAAAGTGAGAGCCATTGCTCGAGTTTTTGTAGTAACAGTGAGTAGATAAGCATAAAATACTATTCATTTACATACTGTATAAAAATCAACTAAATAATTCTTTCAATAGATATAGAAGTAGGTAAATTGTACTGAAGGATGATTGGTAATTTGTATTCAGACTTAAGTCAGAAAACTTTAATTCAGGCCCCCCAAAGTTTAATAATGGGTTTATGGTCCCAAAAACGCGTGTTGTGGTTTTCGGAGATGGCAGGTAGGTCCGCTGTCTCTCAACTCAGCCAACATTGCAGCTCCTTGTTGAATTATCTTTGAAAAATACACGTACAAGTTTGAAAATTTCGTCTGGAGCTATTTGCTCAAATGCACGTCTCATAGAAAACCCTGGTAGGACTCGAGAGTTCAGCTCAGAATTGCGGGCCACCTGTTCTCGGGCACAGCACCGGGGCGCACACGGCTCCTCACACAGAGGAACAGGAGAAACGCCTAACTGGGGAGGTTTGGATTGGATTATTTGGAGGAATTTCTTCCCAGCAAGGGTGATTACACATCGGGCTGGGCAGCCCAGGGAGGCGGCGGAGTCCCCGTCCCCGTCCCCGGGGGTGTTGCGGGGAAGGCCGGGTGTGACCTCGGGGCCACGGTCTCACTGACACGGCGATGTCCGGCCACAGCCTGGGCTCTATGTCCTCGGGGGTCTTTTCCAACCTAACCCATCCTGCGAATTCCGTTCTTTTAAACAACGCTACCAAGCCACCAAGCATCTCCAGCTCGCAGCGCGAGGTGGGAATTTTTTATTTTTGTTTTTTTTCCCTGAACCGTGCTGGATGCCGAGCACGTCTCATTTAGCAACTCTGTGTGGGTGAGGCTTTTTCCGGAGCACAGCGAGATGAAGGCTCCAAACGTCCTGGCTGGCAAAGGCGCCCCCGGGCGCAGGGCTGGCTGCGGGGCGGGCTGAGGGGCGGCCGTGCCGGGGAGCGCGGCCGGGCCGGGCCAGGCCCTCACGCACTGCGGGCGGGGGGAGGGGGAGCCGCGTTCCGGGCCCAGACTGTGCATGTCCGAGTGACGCATTGCAGGTACGAACCCGCCAATCAGCGCCCGCCTTTCGGGCTCCCCGCACTCCTCGCCATTTTTTTCTAAGATCCTCTTCCGCGCAGAGAAATAGTCCCTCACCCAACACACACCCTCCCCCCCCCGCCTCCCGCGTCCTGCCCTCCGCGCCGTGCAGCCCTCACTTTGTCGCCCGCCTCGCCCCTTTCTGCGCCGGGGCTCGGGGGTTCAGGGGCAGGAGCGCCGCGCTCGGGCGCGGGGGGCCCGGCCGCGAAGAGCTGGAGGGGCCGGGACTCGTTTCGCGGCTCCGCCGGCCGCCGGGGGAAGGGGAGGGGGGAGGGAGCGGCGCGGAGCGATCCGGGCGGGCGGTGAGGCGGTTTATGAGGCGCCGGCGGCGGGCGGGCAGGGCTCAGTGTGAGGCGAGCCGTGCAGCGGGCAGGTTGCGCAGCGTGCGCCCCGTGCAGCCCTCAGCTCCCACCGCACCCCGCAGCCAGGCCGGGCCACCATGGTGAGTGCCCGGGCACGGGGCA